>JAUMTR010000026.1:6511099-6553906 GCA_032270685.1 Microctenopoma stevenorrisi
TTGTCAACTTTGAGTCAACTTTTTATCTTTTTCAACTTTGTCAACTTGAATTAACTTGCCGAAAAGACGCCGATCGGTGTCTTTCGGCGACAGTCATGCTCCCCCACACGATTTCTCCTGAAATTGCTAAGTCTAGTTAATTGTTGTTTGTTAACACAAAATATACTGGTTAGCTTCACTTATCATTGCACACTGCACACTGTCTCAGACCTATACTAGAAACATATTTCCATGGCTGAAAAGAGAAATCACAACACCACATCTGAGGTTAATCATTACCATTATTGATTATTGATGTTGTATAATTTTAAAATGAATCGCGCTTTATTACCTGCAGGACTAAGCACTGGCAGTTAACAGACCAACTAGTGTATACTATAAATGACATACATGAAAACAACTGACATATTTGTATCTATTAATTATCAAACTAGAAGATTTTAGACTTGGAGATGCATTTTCTTATTCAGTTAAATATAATTATGGTATGTACCTCATCATGACTCAGCTTTTAGTTCATTGATCTAAAAGAGAAACATGCCAGCATTTAGATAACAGGGCTTTATACCAAAGACATGACAAAAGACAGAAAGGTAGTTGTAAAATTTTTCATTTGAATACAGCACAAATTTGACACCACTGACAAAACATGCCAGCAACATGGCAGCAAAGCAAATCAGTCAGCTGTGACACATTTTGATGTTTGATACCATCTAATTTTCATGTCTTATGGCTTCCCTTTATCAACCTGCTCAGAATAGTAGTAAACCAGAGTGTGATAGCAGAGAAAGAACAGCACATTTTTATTGTTCTCTGAACAATGTGTGCACCTTTTATATTTGTGCCTGTTAACTTCTTTTCATCTCAGCAGTATGTTTGACACATAGTGAGGGTGGAAAACAGCCCAATACAAATCCCTGCAGGATAATCTGCCCTCTTATTTTTCCTCATTAGTACCATCATATATGAGATATTATTATACACTGATCATCATACACCGGTCTCTGTTAGTCCGATCCTGATCCACCTTATCCTGCTGTCTACCCGCTCGGCACCCTGCGATCCTTGGTCTGCGTCTGTCTGGTCCGTGTCATCTCTTTCTTGCTCTAGTAGTGTTTAGTTCTTGGTTCACATATGTTCTGGATTATATTTTGTACCTCGTAGTGTATGGGCATCAGTCTGTTTCTTAGCCCTCGGTCAATTTTGCCTTTTGTCTGCTATTTATTTTGTGTGTTTTGCTTGCCTCCTTCTGGAGTGATTTTTAGTTAATTCAGTTAATGAGTTTGTTCCTCGTTCGTTCGTACCCTCGTTTTTTTAGTTTAGTTTTCTCCTGTAGGTGCCTCCCTTGTGCAGTAGTTTATGTTTGGATATACATGTACGAGTTTTTCACCTCATTGTTATTAAAACCTCTTTCTTTTACTCCGCAGTTATATCGCAGATATAACAGTAACGATCTTCTGTATGTCCTGCACCTATGGTAGGTTGACAATAAAGTTGACTTTGACTTTGAGATCATCCTGCATTTATTTTGTTTTAATTTCATGAGATTAAATCAGAGACAGATAGTTATAGGAATAGCAGTATAAAAAAGATTTATTTACTTATCTTTTTGATGAGAGTTAAATGAAAACATTGTACCTGTGTTGTAAATGTGGTGCAGCATTTTAGCTTTGCTTATGTTATCTTAGCACAGACTCAGTGGACACAGTTGGCACCATTTTTGAGTCCAGCATCCAGTTGTTATAATATGTTTTATTGTAAGCCATTTAAACGCGATTAAAGGTTCGTCTGCCAAGTTAAGTAAAGTATTTTTCTATGCTTGTTTCCTGGACAAAAAAACTGTCCAAAGTCCAGAACACATCTTGTGCCAGTTTCTAGTGCTGCTGACGTCCTTATCTCCTGAGTACAGTTTGTCTAAGTCTTCAGTTGATCTAACCAGTAACTGTAGCTTCATTTTTCACATCATTGTGTTCTGTTTCAACTGCTGGAGTTTAACACTGTCACATAATAAGTCACTCTGTGGTCAATTTAATAGGTACACCTCTATTCCAATCCAATACAGCACGTCTGCTTTAACAAGGTTGTAATGAATTTGTCAGAATGGTGCTAATTCAACCGTGTCCTATTATCAAAATCACAGTGAGGTGTATATGAAGAGGTCTTTCTTATGTTTGGCCCCCTCATTAGGGTAACTTAAAAGGGCATTTTCTTTAGTTTAGAAAAAAGTAAAAATCTTAGAAGCATGAAATTCAGGTCTGATCTCACTCAGCCCACAAATTCAGCCTATTAAATTATTTTGGTGTATTTCACACAGACAAGGTAACATTTGCTGTCTGACAGACAGATGGCTTTCCAGATGATCATTTTTCTCTGCCAGACATGACCGACATTTACCAGCAGGGACACAAACACACAGTTATGCAACCACACACATGCACACACACTTGTCCTGATACACAGTGAGCCCCCAGAAGAATAGGTACTTCTACTCTGTGAAATAAAAGCCATAAAGGGAAGCCAATTTTCTTTCCGTTTTTCAAAGTTAATTAAAAATAAAAATGAGGGAGTTAGGTTCGGTCAACACAACTTTCAGATCTGACAGAAACACAACTAAAGCAAAACAAAACACTGAGCAAGAGTGTGTGCTGACAAAGCTGATTTACTCCTCAAGTGAACTGAGTGTTCCTGTCAAAATAATGGAAACAGCTTAGAAAGGGATGTGACGAGAAATGTGTTGAAAGCGTGAATATGGCTCTGATGTAGTTTTGTAATGGCCTGCCTGGAGATATTATGTTAACGTGATTACTGTATTCATTCTAAACCACTTTCAAATATGCTTTTATAGAAACTCTGTGCTTTGAGGAAGATGTGGATATTAAATAGGGAATTTTGGTACATGTTGCTCTTTTCTCATTTTCTGCATGGTTGTTTCATGTTCAACTGTGATGGATCTTAATTATGTTGGCTTCGAGATTAATTTCACTTTAGTTTGGTAATGAACATGGGAAATGTTTGATTAATATTCTTCATATCACTTATTGCACCACTTTCGATGTGCAAATTAAAATGCTGCGGCGAAAGTAAGTCTCGTCGTGATTAAACAGCTTCTCTGTGGGAAACTTGAGAGAAGTCAGAATGGATTTGTGTATATTAGCGCTAAGCTTTACCTCTGATAAATTGACAGACTCTAATTCATGGTAAGTAATTAAGAATGAATGGCTATGACTGCTGTCAGCTCATATTTGTGGAGGTTAATTGTTTCTGGTGGATTTTGTTAACCTGTGCTTCAAGGCTGAGCAGTAATGCAACCAGTAGGTGAAAGGAGGGGTACAACCTGGACAGGTCGCTGTACATTTTTAATCTGTAGCTTGTTTTGTCAGATATCTAAATGAACAAGACGGGAACTCTGTCTAAGGATCAGACAGATTGATCCAATTCCATCATGCTGTCTGATCCATGTCCAGTCAAGTTATGTATAACCTAAGACACTGGCACCTTAGATACACCTACAACTCTGGATGTATTAGGGGACAACACAGAGAGGACAGCATGTCAACTATTCAATCCTTTTAAGAGGCAGATCTCCTACAGTGTACTGTACATATAGTGCAGCACTACTTTTTATGGAATCTATAATAAACTGAATCGTTAATAGGCAAACTAAGAACAGACTGTGACTATAAATCTTTTTTATTTAATCTAACTTAAAATATGCAAAAGTTCACAAAAATATTAAAGCTACTTAAAAATCTTGCTGCAGGTTTTTGCTGTGTAGCCTGTAAATGCAACATCCCCTATCTAGTCTGTAACTTTCTCTACTGTTTTGAGCAAGTATTGCACAGTGACATTATCAGATTATTTTTCAATTAAAACAGCTGCCTGATGCTATTAGACATGAGTTTGGTAAAAGTAAAGTTTAGTAAAGTTTGTAAAACAACATCAGAGTTGGATTCTTTTTAGTTTTTTGGAGCAGACTTATCTGGAAGATAAGTGGCAAGTGTTTGGGTGATATATTACATTCTCTGTCACTTTATCTGTGCACCAGACATTTAATCTGAGTTTAGCAATTTCAAATGTTTTACAGCAACCTTGATATAATACTGTATGCTACCAGCCAAACACATAACGTTGTCTAAAGACAGTTCTGTTTCCTGCACACTTTCTATTCTATCTCAGGAACGCACCACTGTGAATATCTCAGACTCATTAGTAAATAAAGTGCCACTTTCCATTTCTTCTGCACTAACAGTGGGGGAAGGACACATGCACCAGTCCAATTTATTGCCATCAATTAGGAGCATCAGAACAAGGGCTGCTTCAATCAGATCTATTTAGCAAAGTCTCATACTCAAACTTTGTCTCAGACAATAATGTGCTTGCGTTTGTGCTGCTCTATTCATTGGACGAGCCAGATCCTGATTAAAGTAAACAAACTATTCACTCATTGCTTCTTTTTGATGAATGTAATTTGGCAGCATACGAGTCACTGACAAGGCATCTCGCTGGTAACTAGAGTCAATTTCCAAATGATCCTGACAGATCTGTGTGCAGAAAGGCGAAACCACAGGTCTCCTGCATTTAGCCCTGTCAAACATAGTTAGTTCTCTTTGTGCAGACACCTTCCCCTGGTGCTAACAGTATTAGCTATTACTTGTTCATCACTTAACAAGTGGATGCTGCATGAAAACAACAGGGAAAAGACCAATTAAGTTGATATACTGTCAGCCTGTTTTCTAGTTCGATTGTTTTCTTATCTCAGACCATCCAAATGATGTCAAATTTACAACTGAGTGTATTGTTAAGTAAATTAAAGTGTCATGCACCTCTTTACTCACTAGAGAACAAGAACTTACACAAGGTTATGTTGCCATGAATAATTATTTATCATGTGTCTCTTACTTGTGACCCTGTTCGGTATGCATGTGCTAACGCTCCAAGTCATGCAACATTCATGGCCTAAGCATTCATTAAAGTTTGACAGATACAAATGAGGGTGCGCGAGGCACTGAGAAAAACTGGAAGTAAAGGCATAACTTAGAGAGAGTGGGTGTTGAAGCAGGCAGAGACATAAAAGCTGCTTTTTATTAAATATAGCTCCACACAGCTTATTATTTCCTGGCTACCTCAGAGTACTGCATTTGTTAACTTACTTACTTACTTCCTTTGTCCTCAACAAAAGATGCTACTTTTCCCTAAAGAAAGGATCTAACACCCTGGTGACGTTCACATTTCAAAAGAAAGGTGGAACAAGAGACTGCAAAAGACACTAATGAAAGACATTTTACGAAATATATTGAATACAACCAACAGCTAACAGACATATGGCAGAAAACAGATGGCAACAGCATGACTAAAGATCACTCACCTCCAATCAGCCCCACTTATAGAGAAGGATGAAGAGGAGGGGCATATCTTATCCTAGATATCAGGCCATACTCTGGGTGGACAGATACAGATCTAGCAGAAGGGAGTTAGTCATGTTGGAGAGGTTATTATAAACTAAAACCAAAATACACACTTTCATGCCATAGAGGCCTCGCAGCTTTTAGAAGATCAAAGAGGTTAAACCTGAAGTCTGTGATCAGACTGTATTACATATAATTTTGCACACAGTCCAAAAAGCCGAATAATTGGTCCTTCACTCTGGGGTGTATATAAGAAAACCAGTGTGAAAGGGGCGAGCTGTGGTGCAACTGAGAGAAATGTGCCCTGATTCTGCATCTCCTTTACCCCTGCCAACTTAGCAGACATAGTTAGAAACTGGCTTGCCAGATATTTTCCTCATAGGAGGAGGACAGCCAGAAACACGCAGCTAGATGATAATGTTGTTCTGTATCTTAACAAACCAATTAGTGTTACTTTTGATAATAGGATCAGCAGTGTGCTTCCACTGCCAGTAAGTGGCAAAATGCTGGTTTTAATTTTTTTGACAAACCTGGGTATTTATTTATTCACTACTCGGCATTTATTCACCGGGGCGGCATGATAGCTCAGTGGGTAGAGCAGTCGTCTTCAAACCCAAGGGTGAGCGAGTTCAATTCCCAGTCCTACCAGATTACATGTCTAGGTGTCCTTGGACAAGACACTGATGGCATCTTACAGCAAAGTTATCATGTGATTGTAGCGTTCATCTCAGGAAATTCCCCCCTTAAAAACTAATCACAAACATGTCAAAAAGATATCGACTGATGGAATATTTATCTTGTGCCATTTCACCAAAAAGCTTGGAATGGTAATGTTTGAACTTTGTGTTTTCCTAGTAAACACCACATACATTTGCTTTATGAGGTCAGGTACTAGTTACCTACATCGTGTTCCTACCCTAGAAGCCTACAGATTGATCCGGGGTTGGGGATCAGCAGTTGCCAAATCTTTCAACTTCCAGGAGATTTAAGCATCACTCATGCTAGAAACTGGGTTGGAAAGTCAGGCCCCTCATAATCACAGAATGTGTTGCCACACCTTGGTTTTCTCACGTTCCCGTGTAGATGGTACATCTTTGCACTTTAGGACAACATTTCAAAAACACTTCAGTCGAGTCAGAACTGACTGATGTAAGTTTGTATTTGGCTCAGTGCAGCCGTGGTTCTGATATGATGTGGGAGTGTATATCCGCTCTGCTGTGTTTTGTGCACCCAAGAGAAGCTCGAGTCCTTTTGCATCTCCAGTTCCTGAACTGGAGCAGGGCAACTGGGAGGTGTCTTGTAGGCCACTCATCGCTTAAAGAAACCCCAGAGTTCTGTCCCCAAACCTGAAAAGACATTAAACCCTCAAACTCAGTAGTGGTGATCAGGTCGAAATACTCTGCTATGTTATTGTATGTGTGCTGTATTTAGCTACCGAGTGGATTAGACAGCTCCCTGTGTGGTTGTGGTTACTGATGGCTGTTTGGGTTTTACTAAAGAACATTACCAGTGCAAAGAGATAGGAAAACAGCACTTCTTCTTTGTTGTCTGTTTTATTGACAGGTCTAAAGACTGATGGAGCATGTAGAGTAATGAGAATTAGACTGGCCGTCTGGGTTTTGTTGCACAATGATTGAAATGTATTAAACAGAACCGTAAACACACACAGTGTTTTGTAACCTGATGAAAACACAAACGCATGTTTCCGTCCTCATGCCTTTTTAGTTGGGGATTAACACAGAGTTTTTGTATCTTACCCATGGTTTCATCAATCTGGACTTTGGAAAATAATAAACCAATGGGTTTGTTTGTATTTTTCTTCCTAGTCTTTATAATACAAGTACAACCTTAATGTGATCATAACATAAAACATCATGCTCCAAACAAAGAGCATTATACATTAACTGTTGTGACAGCTTTCTGTTTGTTTTCTCACGGCTCTGCTAACAGCTGAATGGCTTTCACAGTAATATGTTAGAAATAGTTTTATTCAGTTTTTGTTGCTGACCTTGAGGAACCTCTTTGCTTATTGCAACCATGACTCTCCACCTTGTTAATAACTTACGTAGCAATCAATCAACAGAGCTCTGAAACAGAGGCTTGTTCCTCTTTAGCACAAAGAAAGGCCCTTGCACAGTCACATGCATAATCACATGCATACACACTCTCGCTCCGTGCTTATCCATGTCTGTCATAGATCCCCTGGACTTTATTTCCAATGATGCCTGACAAGCAACAAAAGCAGTCAAATAAGCTCAGATATAAATAAATCCCACCTATCTGACTCAATCAGTCACTTCCTGTCTGCAAGAGAAAGTCACTAATGGACAGAGTTAATGTAGCCAGTTATCCTTGTTGCAGTCAGAGATGACCTGTCCTCTGGTTTCTGTCTGCCTGGCTCGTCCTGCGACTCTGGAGCCTCCGGACAACCTGGAACACACTACTGTAGTCTGACATTGCTGCCATAAGGTGAAACCCCAATAATCTCTGCTGGTGAAGGAGAGGCGATGTTAAGTGATGGTGGTGAGACAATAATATGAGACACTGACACTGATATTTCTGTATGTTATGTGTGGCACTGCTCTCCATCCAGGGTTTTAAGTCTTGGTTGAGCCTCGTTTTAAAGGCATCTAATTCTGGTCCATCCACTCAAGCAATCAAACTAAAAAATAAGTGCTCCGCAAACACTAACTTAATTCATTTTAATTCATTTCACTTCATTCAGGTGTAAAAATGTGTGTGTCAACAGCTAAATGTAATTTAAACTCAAACCCCCTATGGTGTACTGGACACTCAGGACTGGTGCAAATATAACTCAACTTCATAGCAAGATTGCTTTTTTAATGTCACACACTCACATTCACAACATGTTTCTGTGTGTGATTGTGTGATTTGGAGACTTGGCACCTTTATTTGAATTTGTTCATGTAGCCGGATTGTCACTCACCACCCTTAGATACAATGGATAATCGCCTCCTCTCGGTTATTTTATGCCTGAACTTTAGAAGCCGTATGGGATTTGTGCGAGTATAATCGAGTGATCCAGGGTGGATATTAACAGCAGGTGGAGTCATGGCACATTGTCAGTCTCAGAGGATCTGGAGGCTGCTGAGGGAGGCCAGCCAGAGGAACCAGTCTAATCATATGGTGGGAAAGTCTGTCCACCCTTAACCTCTCTGACAACTGCTATCTTAGCACCCTCTGGTCCTCTGAGCGTCACTCTCCTACTGAGCAATCAGCTGTCAGCGCTCCCACCAGTGACAGCTTTGTAATATGTGTGAGGACTCTTAAAAGTAATCTTTCTCCACTGACACCTTTAAGAGCCAACAAATAGCACAGCCACCGTCAGAAGCATGAGATAGTTTTCCTATCAGACGGCACTGACCAAAGCCCTTCTGCTCCCTCCTGCAACTAAGCCGATAAGACGGTTTTACTAATCACCAGAGGTCCAGAGCTACAGGGAGGAATTTCACCAGATGTCATTTTACATTATGTTTACAGCACGGAGATTAGCTGATTGTAGTGTGGATCGCATCACAATTTCATTTAAAATGACAAGCTATGGTGTTTTCAAAAGCCACATTGCTGTCACATCCTGCTTTGTATTTTTGGGCCACATTTTGATTCGCACCAACAAGTGGTATTGCAAGTGATGTGCAGCATGTTAAAAAGGATAATCACAGTTTGTTTCTCACAGAAGCACAAAGTCTTTGTTTTCTGGCTTCCAAATAAGTTAATATAAAATGTGTGAAAAATAATAACCTTTACTAAAATTTCAGATTCTTTGCAGATATCTGTGACAGGACAGAAGCGCGGAAAAATAAATTCAATTTAGAGAGGATAATACCTCAGCTTGTGTGTTTGCTGTCCCTATCTCTCACATTAACAAATGCTGACATTCTGCTTCCATTAATTGAAAAAGTCAGCTCACATTAGCTCGCGAGGACCTGGCAGGTTTTTTTTTTCATCACATGAAGGAAATAATGAAGAGACCATGATTCATTTGCAGGCTAAAAAACTGCAGTATTATCTTGAATCAAAGCCTATTTGACATGTGCTTTAATGGTTTTCTCTTCTGTTAAACGTTTTGACATATTCTAAATGAGAAGAGGTCATTTTCATCTTCTCTATGTTATTCATTACTTTTTCATGATGACATGTATATCGACTGGAAAGTCTTACCATCACGTTTTACACCAAACAAATCAGTTAATCCCCACCCAAAAAATATTTGATGAGACGTTAGAACCTGACAGGGAAGGACAAGCAGAGCATCTCCACAGTGACCCTAGAGTGCCAGGATGCCAGTTTTCCACTAATCTCTTCAAGGACACATTGGATCGGTGTTATTGGGACACTTAACGTTCCTCCTGGACAGTGTTCCATGCAGCACTCAGTCGGATGTAAGGACTTCACACATTTGTAAAGTAGCAAACATGGTGTGAAGAAGGTGGCAGCGAGACAGGCGAGCTAATGTGATGTGCTTCTACAGGAACACAAGCTTCAGGACATGCGCTTCTATCCACAGACAAAATACAGGACAGTTTGCCACATCTGGCCACATGAACACACACTTTAATTAGATGCAAAAGGTCATCTCAGCACATTTTAGCCTGTAAGCACTGCCTCCGGTGACTGCTGGCCATGATATTACAAGCATGCCAAGTTGCCCAGAGGTGTCCAGTCTGGCCCTCAGGAGTGTGGGGTATAAAAGGGTTTGTTCAGAAGTACAACATAGTTATAATTCATAGTCCATCCTCTGGACATCTGAGAACAGCAACAGCTGACACAGAGAAGCGGGGGTGATGCTGGGACTACAAGTTTAAATGCCACTTTCTCACAATACGTGCATCACAGGGTTACACAAAGCTAATGTCTATGTATATGTGTCACAGGAACATTCAAATGGATGTATACTAAGAGTGGGTGGAGCTCCTAGAATAAAGCTTCTACTACTGTGTCCATACCATACATAGATATTCTTTGGGATGGTCCCTAACGTCTTTTTTCAAAACACATTTTCTACTCATAACCAAAAAGCACAATTACAATTTTACCGGTGTGTAGAAAGCATTGCCTTGTGGCAGAACCCTGCAAGTTGCAGCTCCATTTATGAAATCGATAAAAAAAAGCAGTAACAGCAAGCAGCCATCCATATTCAGAGGTAGGAGACTCAATTGCATTTTGGCCGCTGCCATTAAAAGGGCACTGTACTGTACCTTCAGAACACGCTACAGCAAAGGATGTGGGGCACAAAATCAATTTCCTTTGTCACCTCACTAGGACTGGATGCCCGCGTGGACCAAATAAGATTTAATCCTTCCATGACTCCTCAATTAAAGGAAACTCTAAAAAAAGTATATTACTCTCTGTGACTTCTTTCCAAAAGAGATTAAATGCAGAAATTACTTCTTGACAGTAATAGAAATGTTATTTAAAAACACAGGAGACTACCGGTAGGCAGCTGTGGAAGCTGGAAAGATCTTTCAAATGGATGCAGTGTGTGGTTATAGACCTAATCTCAATGAACAATAACAGGTTGTCTATTGCCACAGGAAACATACAGTGCAGGATACACGACAGAACACGACAAATTGGCACTTTAATAAACAACATGCACAAGCAGGCCAATTTATTTTTGTAAACTATCTCCTGAGATGCAAAACACATATTTTCAAAAGGAAGCAAGTGCATGCTGCTCCCCATGGAAATGAGAACAGAGATGAAAACTGAAGCTGAGTGCGGAGAGGGAAGGGGGAGAGGGCGTAAATGAAAACTTGTCAGACGTGTATAAACCCCTTCTGAATTCTCTTGAAGCTACATATGACTTTGCTCAACCCCTGACCCGCTTCAGAGACTCAAACATGTGGCTGACCTCCCCAGGATGATGAGAGGGAAAAGATGACAGCTCTCAAATGTGTTTTACTGTCTCTTTGAACAACAGTTTCGCTCACAGAGGGCAAGGAGGAAAGTGGACGGAAATGAGGCAGGAGTGGAGAGTTTGATAAGGTGAGAAATAAAAAGGATGAAAAACAAGAGAAGGGGAAGAATATTAAAAGACGTAAGAGGGGGCGAGCAAATGCAATCAAGAAAATATTATGTAACAGCAGGACGGTACCGGTTTCTTATTTAGACATTGTTGTTCCTTCTCATGAAGTGATATGCATGTGATAATATGCACGAAAGATCTAATATAACCAATCACATATTAGAAACCAGGTAATGTATAAAACAAATACAAATCTTCGTACATAGTGTACACACACATAAAACATATATTTTATAAAGGTTGGTTTAATATCACATTGTTTCGGACATCACATGTAGTAAATCACAAATAATACGTCAATGTTCTTATAAAGTTACAGATTGTTTTGGAAATGTACATATTATGAAGTTATATACGGTAATATAAACATACCTGGACCAAGAAACAACAGCTCATTAGTCCTTCAATAAATTCTTACTTGTACAAAGATATTTTGCAGGAATATCTGTGACCTGAAATTCATCACACATGGTTTAAACGGCAAGACAACAACTCTAAACAGAAACAAAGGTATTTCAACCAAGAAAAGCCTAAACAGAAAGAGTTTAATGTTTAGTTTTTTAGAAACCTCCTCCAACACCATGTGCAGGACTGATAAATGAATACCAGAATTGTTTTGCTAAACTAAAACGGGATCACACCAGTGACTTAAATCACTGTTTACATATCATTGCCACACTTTACTTTACTTTACTTGGCAGACACTTTTATCCAAAGCGACTTACAGGGAGCTAGCGCAGGGTGTCTGGCCCAGGGACACACCTGGTAGGGGATGGATTAGGAGTCAGACGGGGTTCAAACCCACAACCTTCTGCATCCCAGTCTGACGCTTAACCCATCGAGCTACCAGGCCGCACGCAAATATTTTAGACAACTCATTTTTTTTGTCTTGTTTAGCTGTGTGTTTAACTAAGTAGCGTTGTTTTGGTGAAAATCTGGGTGAAAACGTTTAAGGTCATATTTATGCAGATTTAAGATAATTATTGTCTCTGAATCTTGTCTAGTCTATCTCAGGTCTCTCCCCTGGGTGTTTTACATGTTTCCATTTAGTGTGTTTCTAAAACCTGGACAGTGTCCTTACCCAGCTTCACATCCTCAGTGTGTTTCCTGGGAGATAAATTCAACCTGTTGCAAAAAAGGGCAAAAAATAAGTGAAGATGCTTGACTTTAAAAACATAACTGCATGCCTGAGGTTGGCCAAAGAGCACCCTGACACAATAAAACACTACTGGGAAAACATTGTCGGGATAAAATGAAGTTAAGTTTGAAATGTTGGACAGAACATGCAACACTAGGCAGGGCATAAAAAGAAGATCAATATAGATCAATACATTGCATTGAAAGTTTGGGTTTGACATTGGTGGCAGGAGTATACATGGCAACTCTCAGACCAAGCAGCCAGAAATGTAAACTCAGTTCACCCTAAACCGCTGATGAAATACTGAAATGTGTTTCTGAACTGAGGAGGAAAAACCTCACAGAAGCAATTAGAAAACTAGATACTGTTCTAAACACGTAAACAGTTCATACATCACATTTGCAGGCTTTACAGAAAACCTGATTGAGCTTGATATTAAAAGTTGTCTCAGCACTTCAGCCCTGTCATGCCACTGTCAGGAATGATTGTGTATGTTCTGCTGTTATACAGATGTGTGGACCTCTAAGGCGCACCATGAATGAGTAATCCCCTTCTTGACCTTACACACCTCCCGCTGTTTAAACAGCCGCACCTCGCAGCCTCTGGCAAATGTTAGCATTAGCATTTTGGCATTTCTGCTGTTTGAGCTTTTTGCATGTGTGATTCGATGTCGCGCTCGAGCTCAAGTGTGCCGCTAGGCTTTGGCTCGGTGAGACATTCTTCACAGTTTTATCCATCCCCGAAAAAAACTCCTGCTGACATGCATTCAGGAGGACGGCAACCTGAAGAGGAGGAAAGGAGCGTGAGGGCAGAAATCTTAAACGTCAAGAACATCCTCAGTAGATATTCTCAACATGCTGCCTGCCCTTTTCAGGGGGTCAAAAGCTCACTTTTCACTGATCTCATTACAGACAGTGGCATTTCATTAGCCAGGATCTATCATAAAGCACCATTATCTCTCCATCTGATGGAGTCTGCTCTTCACAGCCTCCCAGGCCTGCTATAAATGATAGCTAATCTAATCCTGGAGCTCTGCGAGTCCCAAGTGAGGAGCGGAGTGAAAAAGAGAGGATGAAGAGAGAAGGCAAAGTTTTCTTTTTAGAAGGCAAGAAAGAAAACTTTGGAGCTAAAAGATTAGAAAGCTTAAGAAAGAAATGAATTTTTGACTAATTTTATACCCTCCTGCCTGGATGTTTGTTTTTAATGAACGTATCACGGGAGCAAACTTTGGATTAATCTGCCAGCTTTGAATATTCGGCGGGTTTTAGCTTTTGTTTTGTTGTGGCTTCGCAGGTCAATTCTGTTTCATCAATCAGCCAAAGTGATATTCTCTGCTCTCCAGCTCCACTATGACAGTGAGGGTGTGTTTGACCTCTCTGCCTGTCTGCGTGTGTGTGGGAGGGATGCGAACAGTCAAACTGATGCTGGTAATTAATTCAGTTAGTGAACTGTGCCACAGCATTACGTACAGTATATTAATAATAACAGGGAAGTGACCCAGACCTCTTAATCTATTGGTCCTATATACAATAGAAGCTTTTTGTACATGATATCCTGTCATTGTGTGCTTTCAGTTTGCAGCTCAGAACAGTCATGCATGAAATCATCTGCTTTTTATTTCGGTAAAATTTCTGACAGTGGCAGCATTTCTTGGTTGTCTTATACGCTTCCACAGATGGGCTGGAGTGGTTCTCAGCTGCCGGGTGTCAGCCGAGTGCCAGCCATTTTATGAAAGCCTTTGAAGTGTAGAGCAACAGAGCTCTGTTATGTTCAATTCCATGTAAACGTTTCTGTTGATATGGACACTGCTAAGGGTTTCCAACTTCATACTGACTGGACTGTAGGAGAGAAAACCTGACTCTATCGACTCCACAGGCAATACGTAATTGATAAGGAGGTCTGTATAGAAAGCTACAGGTAGTTTAGTTTCAGCTTTAGTTTAATGTGTCACCAGGAACTAAAGAATAATTTCAGACCCTCTTAAATACCATTTGCCATTATTGCTCATTTGTTTTCAAATAGAAAATTAGCTTAAAATATCAGATGCTCGAAGGTTAATAAGCCTTGAAAACAGGTTTTGTAACTATGAGTGAGTGTTTTTGCATGTGAGAAAAAGCTCTCTGTGCATCTCTTTGCTTAATAGAAAAGATAATGAGCACTTAATAGGATTTTAGAACCAGTACGTGGATAGCCATAATTCCCATAATCTCAGTGCCCAATAAGGCTAAATACAGTTAACCATCAACATAGCAGCTGTTTCACGATCTCCTTCCACCCACTCACCAAAACCAACACAATTTATTTAATAGGAGACCTGGATATTAATCCCTCAGTGATATTAGTTTCATCTAGAGTATCAGGAAGAGAACACAATGTAATTAACAAAGTTGGCACGATGCAAAAGCTCGATTGTATCCACTTATCATAGCGTTTCCTAGTCTGTTTAATTTCTATAAAAATATCTTTTAGTAGCTTTTCACTAGGTTTCAAATGTACACATACACTCTAGAGCAGGGGTCTCAAACTCAATTTACATGAGAGCTGCTGTAGATAGAGTATGGGTAAAGCTGGGGCGAGTAGGGGATTCCACAAAAAATCATGAAAAAAAAGATTAAGTATCATTATTTTACTGAATAAATGTTGTGATTAATCAGAGAAAGACGATTAAACAAACTGTGAAGTCACAGATTACTTTCAGATAATATCTGCACAGATGTTTCCGTCCTTACTCTAAATATGAGACAGATCAAACGTCTCTTTTATGTTTCTATTGGATGTTTAAGGTTTGTATTTATAGTTTAATCAGCAAACTGACATGGTGACAGTTTTTTTTATCCCAATTTCACCTCGGTTCATGTGAAATACATGAATCATACGGATGTTAAAACACAAACACACCATCTTCTGTAGGATTTTACCAACAAACAACTATTTTTTTTACTTTGAAGTACTATTTTATTTAATCTGCATCTGATCTGACAGGATGTAAGAATTCGCTACAAATGAAGGGCTTGAATATTGCTAGAAAGGTTAGAAAGGTTTCAGACACTCCTCCTGCTGCGTCCGTCTGCTCTCGTCTCCTTTCCAGGCGGAGTTCATCTCAAACAAGCCCAATAGAACGCAAAATATTGTCCTGCGGGCCGCAATTGGCCCGCGGGCCGCGAGTCTGAGACCCCTGCTCTAGAGTAAATTCATCTCATAAAGTTAAAGTTCTTTTTGTCTTATAATTGTTGGTCACCCCAGTGTGTTGTTGGTTACAAGGTAAGGAACAGTGACTGTGATTCAGCTAAAACAACTGAGGTCAGCTCTTTAGTCATAACTTTCTGTTTTAACTTCCTGTTGGCTGACAATTAGAAAGTGTAGAATAAATCTGATAAGGTGTGACGGCTTTAACAGAAAACCTTTGCTTTAATTTAAGTATATCATGGAACCAGGTCAGCGGTACCAAATGCTTGATTTAACACTAAACGCCTGTATGAAAATGCAGAATTAGGTCCCTGAACAGCAACTGTGAGAACTTTTTATTAGTCACTGAGCTCCACTGTTGATCCTAATAATCTGTACCAGGGGCAGTTTGCAGATATTTTATTAGTTCTGCATCAGCAAAAACAAACCAGTCCAATCAAAATCGAGTCCGTTCTTTACTGAAGTGTGTTTTGTCCACCTCAGCTTGTTAGTGTCGCTCTGCTTTATGTGCTCTTTGCCTCTGCTGCATAATGAGGGTAAAAATTAGAATGATGACTGTGAAAAAAATATTTTGGGCGAAATGGTGCAAGTGACTGAATATTGACACCTTGGTCGGCAAAATTCATTGCGTTGTGACGCATGCTAACAAATCTCTTATCTCTGATCTGTCATTCACACCAAAAGCTGCTCCGCATTCAAATGCGAGACGCCACACTAATGAGAACGTGTTACATCAAGTGTTAGGTTGTTAGTGATCAATGTGATAAGAGATAATTTTCTATGGTGTTGCAAACTGTTTCACAGGGTTTTAGTCGCTGATAAATCTTTACATGGATCTGTTCCTCTAGTCGCTTCCTGCATCATGTGTCGCGTAACATCGAGTCGGAAGTCAGGAGGGCATGTTTGCAAGATTAGTGAAATCAGAGATACGATTGAAACAAAAACAGTTCTTATGTAGCATCAATAAAATGACTGTAAGTTAAAAAAAAAAAAGTACATACACTTCAGAAACAACACAAACATTTTACGGTCTGAAAATATATAGAGAGATAACCTTAACCAATTTTTAAGGATTTCATCACAGCTAAGATGCTGAAAGAAAGGAAATATAGCCTGATGGTTTCAGACGAAAGACCTAACTGTTGCTGTCAGGGTCTAAGTCAACAGTGTGCTTCAAAGGGACACAGCGTTACACACTAAAAGACACAGATCAAAATGCCTCTCGGAGATGTTTTTCTCCACAGAAAACTCTTCTTGCTTTTAAAGTGCTTCTCCTGTCTATTCAGCAAGCCTTCACCACAGCACTGTAGTTACCCCTGATTGGCAATTAGGAACTCCTGATGCTTCCACATTTCCAGCACGAGCACAGACGAGACGACAGACATGATTTGGAGATGAGATCTCCATGTAGTTACAGATTCAGGCAGGGATGTTGTGAATCAAACCTGAGCACAGTCGCATAGCATCTGTAGCTGAGAGGAGCTCAGCCACAGGTGAAGCTAATGATGAAAAAGACTCTCCTCGCCGGGGTCGTGATTAGCTGAGGACCTGGACGGTGTTGTTACCCATGAGGAAGATGATGAATAAAACATAAACCGTCAACTGATGAGTGAATGAGAGGTGGGAATGTGATATTACCAAAACACAATGGACAGACTTGCAACACAAGGCAAGCAACGGAGCACAAACTAAGATAAACTATGACGATAAATATATATTTTCATATATATGCGTTCTGACCTATTCAGATGTACTCAGTGGAACACAGCCAACGATGCCATGTCAGTGGAAAACCTGTTTATGGCCAATGTGAAATTATGCGGATTTGATGAATTACAGAGATTTTGTTGATAATTAGTAGATCAGTGCTTTCAAATGTTGGTGTCTGGGGGAAGCGGAAGATAATATGCAAAGGTCGGGAGATGATTAGCATGAAAGGAAAGAAGAAAGAAACAGTTATGCTACACATATTTACATAATATCTTTTTTATTTGTCTCATCTTTGCTTTTAGCTGTGATTTAGGGCTAAATTACTGAGTTGATATAAGGGCAACAGTGGATTTACAGATACTGAATGAACTGAACTAGCCAAACAGACAATCCCACAAATCTCAACTTCATGTATAATAAAACATGAAAAAAGGCTTTTGGCTAATCCAGCAGCATTTTTGAGATTCAATCAAAGTAGAGTTGAATTCTGTGATAGTTAGACTGTGCAGAATTGATGGAGGTGAACAGACACAATGACATTTACAAACTGTCAAAACACAACCACAGAGAAAACAGTCTCAGGGTCAAGCAAGATCAGAAAAAAAAAGATTTTCAATGTGAAAATCAAAATGAAAAAGCACTTGGTATCCTTGACCATGAAGAAATACTGTAGTCTATACTGAACCTCACCTGCTCAAGCAAAATGAAAAGTATATTCACACAAGGAAAACAAATATATTTACTACTACTCTTCATTGCCACAGTGCCAGATGTAGGCTCCCTCCATCCCTGCGGAAAGAACAACACATGTCTCCGGGCATTGAACCTGGAGTGCAACACTTTCCAACCACTTCACTTAGTTTCCACCAGTGTTATCAAGTAAAGATCCCCTATTTTTATCTCTCTGCTGGACTCAATGCACTAAAAAACTAGAGCAATTTATTCACCACATCCATTGACATCAGCGCACGCAGCATATAAGCACAGACAAACCAAATTAATAATTAAATAACGTTTGTTATCAAATCTCACTAAACTTCTTCTGTGACTTTTGTGTGTTTATTTCAGTGGATTTTACTGTAACTCTTTTTGAGAACAATGTCATAACTGATGATGATGAAACGGTGGTTGGAACAACAAAAATAATATCCAATTTAAAATAAACTGGAATTCATGATGACAGAGAAACTAGAAAGCAGATACAGGGACAACGTGGCAGCAAGAGAGATGGGAGCAATAAGAGGCTGCTGCAACACGCTCACATGCAGAGATATGGTGAACGTGGAGCAGAGATGAGAGGTTGAGATTGAAATTGAAATTGGTGCGGGGGCCACCAGAGGAGAACGGGTGTGAAAAGTGGGTGTGAATGAAAGAAGTGGATACAGAGTGAATCAGAGCCAGACAAGGGGCACCAACAGCCGATCAGATACCCAGACCTGATGGATAGATGTGTGAACAGGCTCTGGACAGATGATAAGCAGATTAGGAATGCGTGGACTTGGCCCTGTGATGACCCGTTATCTGAATGAGATAATTAAAAGGCCTGTCACATCAGTTGTGGAGGAGAGCTCTTATTTTCCAGGAGCAGAGGAAGAGGATGTCTGGAATAACTCAGCTCCATTTAAGGCCTTGCTCCATGTGGTAGGAGGTGTCTTGTGATTCTATCAACCAGCAATATTACGTGTAATTTAAATCCTGTTTGAATGTCTTGAATTTTATTGAAATATGAACAATTTACATGTGTCAGGCTGATAATCGCTTATGATCCTACAGGGCTGGAAGTTTGGACGGGGTGTTGAGCATGTAAGGTGAAGTATATCACATTTGAGGCCTTTCTCTGAACTATCCTTCTAAAGTACACTCCTAAATACCAAAAAGTCCAAGCTACAAATCACAAGAAACTCAAAAACATTAAATGCACCCTGAAAAGAGATCAGCTCTCCTCTTTAACATAGAAATAAAGTGATTTTTTTTCATATAACTAAATCAAAATAGTTTTATCAGAAAGAAATTGTCCGTTCCGAGGACATATCTTCTCTAAAGATCCCAATAATGAGAGATGTGGGAGATAAACAAACACAGTCAGTGTGTGTTGAAAGCATGAAGAATGCATAACGATGGCACAAATTCAAACTGATCATTTCCTAATTCTGTGCGAGCTCTGCCACGATTTTACAAACATGTATATTGATGAAGCTGCTACTCCATGCATGGGAACCTCAATAGATGATTGTTATATCAGCACTGAGGTGGTTAGGAGCAGTAATGTAGGGGTTAGAGGATAGAACATGACATTTACATTTGTTAGAAGCCAGTTCACTGCTGCTACTTCCATGTGTCTATAATAGAGTTTGGGTACAGTGAATTTGATACTATCAAATGACCCTTTTCACAAGTTTTGGCCTAACAGTATATCCCACTAATCAGTGAAGTAAATTAATACACTTTTCTCACAAAATGAACAATTAAGAGCCATAGGAAAAAGTGTATGCTTAACACTTCTTAAGCAGCAGGTAGCCTTAATGCACGAGTGAGAAGCAGAAACCTTACACAAAGAGGAATACCAATCCAAGAAACACCTCCACAGTGCCTCAGGTGACTTACATGGTTAGTTGTACTTCCTGTGTACTATTCAGCAACATGGTACACACATGTATCTGCTATGTCTGTCCCCACAGAAATCACTTCATGTCCACACGTTTGATTTCTTAAAATTAAATGTTTTACTTAAGAAAAACATGCATGATTTATCAACAATGTTTTTTCATTTCTTGAGGGTCTTACATAAAAAGACAGTGCTTCTTTTATGGCTTCTACACTCGCAAATATTACTTTCACACTATCACTGCTGTGTGAGACAGAAACAAAAGGACCCTAGTGAAAGGGGAAAGTTGAGGCTGAAAAGGCTAAACTTTTCACCAACATGCCATGAGAGGGTTTAGCTACAGTCAGGTGAGAGGATTATCTCTGTCCCACTGGAAACCAAAGCACAGTGAGTTGATTAAAGACATTTTTCATTCTCATCAAAACAGAGGGAATGTTGATCCTGCAGTATCACCCTCATGATTAGGTAGCTGTGTAATTTTTTTTACATTACATAATTACTATACGTTATTTAGCAGGACAGTTAAAAGTTTGTGCTGAAACTGCGAGTGTGTCTGGCAGCCAGAGCATAGCACATAAACTGTACATACATAAACCTGCTCAACATGTCCGCAGCCTTATCAGAGCCCAGCATATTGTCATTGGTTGTGTGAATGTAGTATAAGAACTGACCGTAACCCTCTGGTCATCTGTTCTGAGCAGATACATGAGCAGTATACATATTTACTACATATCCTTTTACTACGTTGTTACATGAACCTCATACAAACATAAAAATATTATTGCAGCAGTCTTGTGTCATGGATGGAGCATCATGATTTGGCGGTTACTCTGCCACCTTGGGACCAATTTGCTATCATCATGGGACAATAAACTCCCAGATTTATGAAGATAACCTACAGTAAAGAATCTCATATTTGGGTGATACAGCAGGATGTTGACCCTAAACATAAAGTTAACATATAACATTGAAGTTAACATATAACAGCTCTTGTTAGAAGTCTGATCCCCAGCTAAATGAGACATTTATTATTGTGTATTGCTATCGCTGCCAAATAAGCTTCACTACTTTTTCCACCCATACTGGGAATGTTTTATGAAAGATAAGCTTAGAGTACATTTTATTCATGCGTTTGTCCTGAAGAGCAACAGATGCTATGACCATTCAATGAAAAAATCTAATACTTCCTAAAGGTTCATCAATAGTTTTTCACACACATATGTTAATTTGCAAGCAAGATGATGCCTCATTGTTCACAATTTCCATTCATCTGATGTACGTTTCATTAAATTGGCATAAGAACAAAAGGAGGGGAAAAAAACAGCAATTAGTTTTTTTGGAAGAGAGACTGATTGTTCGTATTTAATTATATTCACATTGTGCTCAGTGGTGCATTGGCTGGCCCACTTTAATGTACAGTTCACTGGTTAACATGGGAATAGGGCTTGACTAATTGAATTGCTGAGTAGTGCTGCAACAGACTGCAATCAGGCAAGAGCTTCAGCGCGCAACACACATACATCTCCCAGGCCTGACATCTGATCACTGGAAGAACAATTACAAGTCAATGCTGTGGACTGCCGCTTGGCTCTTAAGATTTCTCGTTTCCTGCTCATTTGCAAACTAAATGTGTCAGTGAAGATTGAAGTTGAAGATTTTTCCGGCTGCCCATAATCAAGAAGAGATGCCTTTTAAGAAAAAAAACTTGTGTTTATATGGCACTTCAGAGAAAAATAGTCTGCATATGAATGCCATTTACCACACCAACAATCAAATCACAAGTGGCAAGCTGAGTGCTGATGCTTGAGCATGCATGTGCATATGTGCTTGTTCATGAAAAAAATAAGTACTGATGGATTATTGTCTACGCACATCAGTCTCTGCAGCTGTAAGTGGAGCAAAATATTCAGATCCTATACTAAATTAACCCTCTCAAAGTCAAAATACTCCACGGTCACGTACATATATATACGGTAACTTTCTTTGATTTGAAATATTATGCACCGTCATCTCATCTCGTCATCTCTCAATTTATAGTTGAGTATTTTTTGTATATATTTATTCACTGTGTTATGTCTGCAACAATATAGCAATTATTTTAATGTTACAAAATGACTAGTAGCCTAACTGTGTTTCAATCAAAAACATACAGTACTTCACTATGAAAAGAAGTATACAAGTGGAAATGGGAATACTTCATATTACTGTGGGGAATACGGCAAATTACACAGGTTTTTTGTAATTTTTCTTAGGAATCTGTAGCTAAAGCTGATGAATTTCATTCAATCCTGGATTCCCCACTGCTGATCCAGAGAAGGCATCACAGCTGGAACACCATTACACTGCTTTTATCACCAAACTGCTCACTCACTCCACTCCCCCGCTACTCTGAAGACAGCCACTGCTATCTGTCGCTGATTTGATTTGAAATTGCCTATCTTAGACTGGGGTGTAAATAGTATTTACCGTGCAGCTCCATTGAAAATAGCCCTCACACGCCCATCGCAATATGCCTGACAATAACAAAATACCCACTGCGTTAGCTGCACTGATGGGAGGAACGGGACCATTCAACACTATGCATGAGTAGTCACTGCTTTTGGTAAAACCATTTTGAATGCGAACATGAAAACACACCCTTTGTCCTGCTGAATCTTCATGTGAAATGTGAGATGTATTTGTTGAGTAGGTGGTATCCGTGGCGATGGAGGGCTCCATATGTTCCACATTTGTTTACACAGTCATTACAGGACTCTCCACCTTGTGTGACTACATTGTTGTCTTAGCGGGAGCCACGCTGTCACATCAACACCACCTCCCCACTTCTTCTTCATCTCCATCGTCACGGGAACAGCAGCCACAGGGGAGAGCCAGTCTACAGGAAATTAGGAGTGTGACAAGATAAGACCCGGCATTCATCTGATACTGTTCCCTGGCAACCGGTGAGCACATGAAGAAAAAAATAAATAATGTGTAAGAAGAGATACATGTTGGTATGAGAGTAATAGGAACAATGCTACATCAGCTTTGTCCCATTAAATTCACCTATAGAGCAGCACTTACTTTCCCAACATATATGTACGTGACACTATCTCTCTGTTGAGCTGCCTGGCTGGTGAGTCCATATTTCACTTCACTTCATTCTTTGAAACACTGCTAGGAAGATATCTGACTGTAGGTCAGTCTCACATTGAGATTGTGGTTTTCCACATCAGCGTGCACTGATAAAGAGTTATTAAAGCTGCTGTCCCAACCAAGAGTCACAGTGAGGCTCATAAAAACTTCTTGACTTACACAAAATCGCTCATGTCTGATCTCAGGGAAGACATGACGTTTGAAGTAAGCATGTCGTAAACGGGATTATAGGCAGTCAACTTCTGTGTCTGTTTCTGTCTAATGTCATTAAATCTGTCCTTATGGGATGACGTTTGCTCATTCAACCATCTCTGCAGATGAAATGAGCACGATTCCAACATAGATTGTTCACCAGAAGGATTTCCTTTAATGATTTCTCTGTTAACATAATTTCAATTTGGCCATGGGTGTGAATGTCTGTCTTCCCGTCCAATGAGAGCTGGCAGAGGTTTCAGCTCTCCCGTGACCCATGCGAGTAATGGATGGATGAATAGATTAAGTTTTTATTGTTCGCAGTGGGCTACAGTCCAACTCAGAAATGCAAGTCCATGCACTGAACATGCAGCCTCTATTCACAGCCTGAATACGACTTCAGTAAAGCATAGATAGTTGTTGTGTGTGCAACAGTTGATGGTTAAAGTCCAAATACGTCAATTTATCTTTTATATAACAGAATCAATTGAATAAATCTGTTTCTTATTCCTTCGCACTGTGGCCAGATGTATTGTGTTTCCTGTCCATACATCAGTCCTATTGTCGTTACCACAATATCTTTAAATCATTTCTTCAACAGTGACGCAAACATCCACTTGAACTCAAGGATGAAGTCATTAGACATGTGGTCACAGGTACAGGTCACTGTGACCACATGTCTGTCACATTCTTATCAGCATCATATCTTAACATTATATCTTGACTTGGTGATGGAAGTATAAAACCACGAGGCAGTAATTCTTTTTTTATGTTTATCTTAAATGTAGCTTAAATTCTCATGTAGGTTAGTGATCTGGTTCATTATTTAACAAAGTTGTTTTCACATTGTTGCACATATTAAAGTATGAAATAAAATTTAGATTTTAACAAAACTCATCCATCCACAGATTACAATCCCTGCTAAAATATTTTAAAAAACAGGGACATTGTCTTCAGCAGCAAGTCTAATATAGCAGCAGCACCACCCACACAGAAACACTAACCCATAGTTAAAACAGTGTGGCCTCACTCAGGTTTGTGTGATGAGCTGTGCAGCTGGTGGACAGTTTTATCCATCATAGTTTCTGGATCAGTGACACCTACATTGGTGATCTACATCAATAATGGAGGTCAGACCTCATCTCCTCAGTTTTACTAATGGACATAACGCTGATTTACATATTACTCTCCCACATGTTCATTGATTTACTGTCTCCTCTAGAAAATTAAGAGCTTCCTGGTTGGATGAAACCTTTTTCAAACAGTCAACCAACTGTGCCTCATGTATAAGTTTGTTCACGTATGAGACACATTCTTGATGATGTGCTTGCGGTTGATTAAAATAGAGTCAGTCTGTCTGATGGGATTTTTATTCATGTGGAGCTCCTGTCATTGCTAAAAGTAACCTGGAGGCCGATGAAATCAGGCCGACTACGAGCATTTAAGGTGTTTAGCAGGGGTCCCAATGTGCAACCAAAACCAGTTCAAAAGCATGTGTGGAAATCTATGCCAGGTGTCATTTTTAATTATGACACAACAATAAGCCAGAGGGCTGAACGACAGCAAGACAAATCACTCTGACGGATAATTTTTCTGGTCAGTGGAGAAAGTGAGCATCTGTTGCCATACACAGGCTGCCATAAATGAGTCTAATTCTGGGAATATCCTTTTACATGTTCAGTGCGGAGAAAGTAGGACATCATAATGATTGCACAGAAAACACTATAGTTAATGTTGATTTTGTTATTAATATGGTGAAAATCATGCAGCCACTTGTTCTCAATAATATTCCTATTAAACCAGATGAAAAGGATAATCATCTGTGTGCAATTTTTATTACTTCTGAAATATTTTTGACTATTAAATTGATCGGTCGTGAAGTCACAGCAGGAGCACCTCTTAGTGGAGCAAGGGAGATAAACATTGGAGGTGCACTTAGGAAAAATGACAGGCATTATTGAAAATAGATCACACACTCAGACTAAACAGAAACACTGACCTTCAGCGCTGATCTCAGACAACAGAGTCTTACAGAACAATAAAGGTGCAGTTTCATGGGCCTTTTAAGATTTTATATTTAACATTTTCTGTCTCCATCATGCTGATTTAGGAGAACTGCTAACATTCCTTATTTAATAGCTGTTCAATGCGGATGTAAATTGCAACTAGCACTTTCTATCAAAGGCTGATGGAGACTTGGTCATCGTGAGACGTGGACGTCTGTGGTCATCAGGATGAGGTGTGACTCATAACTGAGGAGTAACTCAATCAAACGTTTGTATATGGGCAAACGATGTGACAAGATTAAAAAAAACAAGCAACAATGACTCAGGGCAGTCTAAGAAAGGCTGATAGAAGTAAACTTCATCTATGTCTTTAAAGTAATACATAATAGACAAGCAGTTCATTATCAGTTATTTTAACCTGTTAACCATACCTGGCCATTTTAATTAGTTGCTTTGTAACAATCAATTGTAAAACAACACTACATTTTGTAGAAAGCTTTGTAAAATGTAACAGGTTAAAGTATGAGCTTCTACGTGAGTGAATTATAATGTGTTTTTCTTAAATCATGTCAGGTTAAATATCATTTTAAGTTGGGAGTAGATTCCATTTAAAAAAACATATTATTTAATGATACACAGAACAGCACCCCTGGGATTTGGATCGGATCCTGTGTGACTACGGTGTGGTGAAGTTCTTAGTAATAACAACTGAAACTTAATTAATTAATCTCATTGGAAAGGGTTTTGTGGACAGGCAGTTGCATTTAAGGGATCAACAGTTCAAAGTTTAATGTCTTGTCTACGGATAATGTGGCCAGGAAGCGAGGGAAGTAGAGGGAACTCATAAAGAGCAGTTGCCTTCATTGCCTTGTAGTCTAGATCCTTCATTATCAACTGACTGCAAGCAGTAATATGAAGACAATGTAGTCAGTAGAGAATAGAAGGGGGTGAAAAAACTTGGAAACCAAGTAAGTAGGCAGGAAATGACAGTATCTGGGCCACATAGTTAATGAGTACACGTAAAGACTGGACCACAGCTGTAATATTTGCAGAGGATTAAGATTTGTGGTCCAGGTTCACTCTTTGCTGTCACAGTCGACACCACAGCAGTGCTGTCAGTAGTGATAAGGAGAAACAGAGGTGCAATCCATATTGAGCTTTAGCTGGTGTCTCGACAGCCACTCCGAGATGTCAACCATGCAAGCAGAGATGTTTGCTGTGTGTCAAATAGGTGAATGACTAGAAAAGCTGGATATCATGAGAATAGCAGCAGTAGAAAAATCCAAGTGATTGCATGACAGCAAGTGTCCTTGTCTTGAGGAAGAAGATGAGAGGGCCCAGGATGGAGCCTTGTGAGACTCCTGTTAAGTTGAGTGCAAAATCCTGTCCATGTCACCTAGTAAGAGCAACTTGTCACTTAGACTCATTACAGGGTGGAAAGGAGGATCTGAACTTCACAGTGGAATCTGAACTTTACAAAATCTGCAGGAGGAAGTCTCATTGATGCAACATACAATATATTTTTCCATGTCCCCTTTACTTTAATATGGGATGATGAATTCTTTTAATCATAATTTTAAAATTACAGTGCAACTTCAAGCTCAAACAGATGTATAGCCAGCTCGTTGGGGATTCATTTTGAGACACTTACTATAAAAGCAATGTAAAAAAACAGATACAGATAAACTGTAGATATGTTATCATTACAACTTTTAAACATACAAATGCACACAGGTCAGCAGAGACAGAAATATTAACAAGAAAAATGTGTCGAACACGGCAGTGGTGGTGGTGGTGACAAGCCCTCATCATCTTTATCTGTCGGCCCCGTTTCCCTGTCTTAAACCAAACATGTCATGTTCAGCATGGTGTCGGGCTCACCACTGGGCACTGCCACTAAAGCACCATCACATAAAAGCTATGTGTCACTCCACATCATGTGTTAGATCTTCTTCTCCACATGAAGCCTCTCTCCGCCTGTTCACACGTCCTGTTTCTCTTTCTACCATCTCGCCTCATGCCTACAATGTTTATACACCATGTTTTCTTTAGTCTAATATTTAGCTATGTTCCCTCCAGGAAGGTAGTGAGTCATCTATGAGAACATCAAAATTGCATCTGTAATATATTGCATCTAAACAAGAAATGCTTTTTGGTTTTCTTTTACCACTCTTTTTTATGGTAAACACACTGTCGGGAAAGTTAACTAAAATGTTTGAATATGTTTAAACAGAGACAATAAAGAGCCAATATAAAGCGTATGACTTAGATATGGGAGTGATGATTGATTGGCCACCATTTCTACACATGCTTATGACCAAAAACAACATCAACATCACTCGAGGAAACATCAATCTGACATCAAGGACATGCAAAAAAATGTTCACATAAAACATAGTAAGTAATATAGACAGTGTTAGACACTGGCACAATGTATTATACAACGTTGAGTCATTTTAGGAGCTGTCTAAATAAACAGTTCTCTAATTATAGATACACTGTCACAAGACAATCACTGTCTGTTCAATATCTGCAAAACGTCCATGGACACTGGGCTGGGATACAAGGACAGCATACACAAACACACTTGCACATACTTCATCCTTCCTTGCCCGCCCGCTCGCTCCAGTGGTGACGTGTTGCATGCATTCATATGACCCCTGACCTCAGCATTAGTATGTGAAAGTCAGTACATTCAGCATATCCACAGGCGGTCAGACAGGCTGTCAACTCCCATCAGCTGTTGTTCATCTGTGATTGAGCATCTGAATGTGGATTCAATGGGGGTAAGACTTCAAGGAGGCGGAGGAAGACATGTCAGACATTGCATACGTGCTGAGGCTGGCCCTCTGTCAGCCCCACTCATTCAGCGCCCTTTCTGGGCTTCCCACTGGCCCTATAGTCACAGAGTACGTCAGACAAGCAGTGATGGGATGACAGACAGGAAGTCATGGGCAGGCAGGTTAATGGAAGCTCAGATTTAGCAAGAGATCTCAGTCACCTCCCCGTTGGACCACGCTGACTTTTACAAATCACATAAAGTCGCTCATTCACTGCCTGATTATGCAGCGCTGTCATCATATCACCTTTTGAGGCTACAGTGAAGTGTGTGTTCGTGTGTGTGTAGTTTACATGGTTACAACCCCAGGCAGTGTGATTAAACTCCTTACTTTGTCCTTTCTGTCTGACAAGGTTTCAGCCTGACATAAGAGGTGAGTCACAGCAGAGCTGCTGGATTCACAAAATGGCTCAAATGCTAAATTTGACTCAATAAATGCAGTGTAAGATTATGGTATATAGGAGTCATTAATGTTGACGTTTATGAAATATTTATTCCGGTAAAGTCAAATTCTGGCTGATATCTTCTTACTTACACAGCACTATTGACCACATATAACCCTTCACATGGATGGCACAGACCTGTGGCAATTTCCTAAACCCACCAAAATGAAAGCTCTTATATTCTACTTATAGTGACAGCTACATGACTCCCAGATATGGCTGCCTTTCTCTGTCCTTCTCCTGCTTGTCTGTGTGTCTTGTTTCCTTTTTGTTCCTGTTTCCTATTTCGTCTTGCTTCTTCATTTCAGTTTGGCAGCAGCAAGACACATATTCTTTAAATGATTTTACAATAAATACTTAGACATAATATAACTATAAGATATTGAAATATGTCTGTTGTTGTCCCTTGACTACCTTATGAAGCTATGGTCAAAAGCAAAGTAAAATTTCAAAACAGAAATTTCATAAAGAATACACGGATCTGCCAAGATCATTGTTCATCATTGTTTCTAACATGGTTTCTTGTGAACTTTGTTATTGATGTTACAGGAGAGTGTATTGTGCTTCCTCATTGTGCTGGGCTGTAAGGTCAAGTCCGAGAAAGCTCCATTGCTCAAACAGCAGCAAGTCAGACTAATCTTTGCCCATGAACATTAGAAACATGGGAATGAGGTTTAGAAGTCTGTCCTTTGGTTTGATGAGACCACATTTGAGCAATTTAGACACATGGATGTTGCTTTTTATGAGCAAAATGGTGGTGGAAGCATAATGGCATGGGGCTGTTTTGCTGCCACAGATAGATGACCTTAGTCAAAAAAATAATAATATTAATAATAAAGGTGATTTGCTAATATGAAAAAAGTGGGCTATTTCATTGACAGGTTTGCCACCACTTAAGATAAGCTGTTGATGGGGGTGCAACTAGTTACAAAGGTGCAGGACACACCAAAAAAACTATACCAACAAATGCACAATAATGATCAAACAATGGCCAATCATTGTGACAACCACGCAAGCACCTACTTCCTCTCTGGAGCCTGATTTTAGTTCTACCTCCTGAAAGGTGATGAAGTCTAGCTACCAGAGAATTGGACAAAAAAAGAGCATTGAACGAAAGAAGAACCACCCCCTTGAATCAAAAAGGTAAATGTCATTATCGGTCCATTACGTTCCTACTGTGGAAACCAAAATGGAAAGAAATGGGAAATTTCTTTCCGAGGGCTAAAAACATAATTAAAACACCAAAAATATGTTATGTTAAATATGCCACAATGATAGCAGCCGATAATAAAATACTTGAAGCCAGGAGTCTTGAGCATAATGTTTTTTTACACATTTTCTCCAAATATAGCATGATATGACCAGTATCTTTGGAAACACTGGGATGTCTTCTGGGACATAAAACAAACTTCTGTAATGTTTCATTGATGCTTAGATACACAATACAACTTTTTAATGACTAGCCCACCAGCAATGATAATGATTAACTCAAACAAACCCCAAGGTACATGCACAGAAAACTAGAGCTACCTGGAAATAACACAAGACAAAATCTAGATACTCCTCAAACAATGTAAAATTAGTGTTATGTAAACGCTTTCCATAAATGTAGCCAATAACCTCTTCACGGATGTAGTCAGGCAGTACGGCAGGGCAGGGGATGCTCGTTGCCACGTATGTCACACTCACACGCGGCATATGTGCTTTTACTCACCATTTCTCTCTCTCGCCCCTGCTGGTTTAATTATTGCAACCCCAAGTGTTATTTATATGATAGTAGTGGAAATTCACACCAAGCAGGAAGCTAAAACCCTGAAATAGATATTTCTGATATAGAAGTGCATGTGTTTGGTTTTCATCCTAGCTGCAATATATTACTTTGATTACTTTGCATAATGTGACTCACCACATTGAGTATAGAGAGAGTGTCTTCTTTAAAAACACGAGATAACTTACTTCTTAGCACCCATGAAATCTTGGGGAAAGGAGGCAACTGTACATAGAACACCCATTAAAGTACATTTATCTCATGCTGTCAAGCCTCATAAAGAAGTTTTAATACTAACTTTGATTTTTTTGCACAGTCAAAGAGTGATTCAACATTTTGGGGAAATATGCTTATATGTTTCTTCATGTTGAGAAGATTGGTTGATATTATGCTGCAGCCAACAGCTGCTTGTCTTAGCTTGGAATAAATACTGAAAACAGAGACAGTTGGCCTGGCATTCTTTAGAGGTTACAAAATTAGTGGTTATAAAAGTCATCTCCAGAATTAACCATTATATATTATGCTTGTTTATGCATATACAATCAATTGTATAATAAACATAATATAATTTCCCAGAATCTGATAAGTAAAGACTTTTTTATTCTATATGAGCATCAATCTACGTTACATACACCTACTACATACAATATGAACATAAATATAAACCTTCGTCATCATAATCTTTATCAAATGTGAAAATACAATATATCTACCTAGTACACACATAAATGAAATGAAAATATACCACTTGGAAGCTTCACTCCACATAATTAATATGGTATCTTCTGTATTCTGTGTGCCCAGACATTAAGTAAGGATTATGTATGTTAAATCTGTGTAATGACGTCTTTTAACGCCTGCCTACTATCACCTGGAGAATTCAAGAGTCTGGCATATGCACGCACGCGCACACACACTTCTATCTACTGGAAGCAAAGACAACATTTAATTTATGTAAAAACCTGAATGGAACCAAGAACAAAGAAGCAGCAATTAAGCTCTTAAGCCTCATCTTCATTTGTCACCATCGTGTTTATGCTGAAAACATCTTTGAATCATTAGGTCCTAACGCATAGCTTCTCTCTCTTTGACTATTTTTTGTCATTTTACCTTTTTTACTATTTCCACCCTGCTCTCTGTTTGTATAGATCCAATTATTTTCACCTTTTTGAGACTGCTCTGTGCTTTCAAGCTGTCATATTTGCAAGTATGTTTATTACTGCAGCCACTAATTTGCTAGTTTATTTTCTTGCTAGTCTTTTTTTATATATAAAATGACTGTAATGCATGTGATCAGTGGTTTTAAAAAACTCATCAAATTATTTGATTTAAATCTTGAATCCAGACCAAATGAGTGAAGACTCTTGCCATCAAAGAAAGGTCTAGTGAGGGGGCTAGAATAATTAATAATTCCAAGAGGAAAACCTGATGTTGACTCCAGTCACACCACCACCACAGTAATGTTCTGGAGTGCCATGTCAGCCAAACCCTAGACTGCTCACTCCCTTGTGCAATGTGACAGAGCAAACCAGTTTGGCAAAGACTATATCTAGATGTGCAAAGCCGGCTGAGACCTACTATACACACCGGCATAATGCTGCAATTGTTGCCGAAGGTGCATCTACAAAATACTGGTTTGATCTCTCCTGGTTCTGCAGGCTGCCATTTGGTTATGCAATTTCACAAATTTAATCAACCACAGTTCTGTGCTGTAAGAGAATTAAAAGGTGCATATTTCCAAAGCCTGAATACACAGTAAGAGAGAGAAGGTAATTGGCTTTGTAACTACACTATTGCCTACACATAAATAAGGTTACAGACCACTGCCAACTGCACACAGCAGTGAGCTGAGTGGTTAGCAGTGAGCTGACTATGCCACCTAGCTGATAAAATGGATTGAGTTTGGGTCGTCAGCTAACCCAAGAACAGAGATCAGCAGCATTGCTTCATTTCACACAGAAGAAAGGCTGGGAGAAACAAATGCAGCTACTGGGATCCATTGTGAACTGACAAAACCCTATCAGAGACAGTTCTGGACCTTTGGGTGCATCATATGACCCATGCAGGCTGACAACAGCCAACGTGGTGATTATCCAAGCACAGCATGATGAAAGTGGAAAAGGTCAGCGGCTACGATTAGTTCCTAACACTTACTTGCAGAAGCACCTGCCACTGATGAGGCTGGACATATTAGCTGGTACAAAGGGGCATACAATCATCGATTTGTGTTGAAATTTTCTACAAGCAGACAGAATAGATCCCTTGTCTGCAGCAAATATGCTGAATGTCAAATCTGCAGCAGGTGGATAGTAATGGGATAAAAGGGATTTGAAACGTAGTTCAGAAAAACATTAGAAAACATTTTAAATGTACAGTAGCATAAGAAAGAATTCATCTTGGTTAAAGACAGTTAGTTGTTTAATTTGTATGCTAATTTCCTTGAAACTACCATACTCTCTAGAGCTTCTCTCTATCCCTGTCTCATGATGACTTAGTCAGCACCGGAAGCTAGAAATCAATATTTGATCAGGGTCCAAGGTATTCTGCAGCTACCCGGCTCTACCAGCTGGTCGGGGCGGCTTGGCCATGTACTGGGAGAAGATCCAGCAGCGTAGAAAAGACTGGAATGAGCACTGCTCACAGACCGCCATAGGGTCGCAATGTCCAGAGAGCCAGCAGGAAGCATTCGGTTGTGCACAGTCAGCCTCAGGTGGCCCCGGTAGGGGACAACAGGGATTCGTATCCAAATATCCCAAACAAAAAAAAAATGCTGCCCAACAAGCAGCTGATGGATATGCTTGTGTGTTAAATGGGGAGTTAAATGTGCTAAGTCCCACGTGACACATTATAAGACAACCCAGCATCTGCTACTGAAACTCACTCTCCCCATTTTTCTCGGTCCTGCCACAGAGCAGCGCCACAGCTAAGTGCTAGAGACACATTCAGATTTGTCACAGTGTGACCTGCAGTCATGTTCCTATGTGAACAAAGTTCCTAAAAGAACAAAGAATATGGATAAAGATACATATTATAACATCAATAACCTTAACCCACAGACAAAGCATGTTTGTTGTAATGTTGTGGCAAATATTGTTTTAGTGTGGAAACTTACAATGTGCCAGCAGAACAACAAATTACTTCAAACTGATTTTTTTCTATTGGAACTTGTGGATGAAGCAGTATCCAATAATTTAGTGAATGAAACAATGTAAAAATACTAGTGCTAGAAAGTCCCAAACTGTGACTATTAAAAGTAATCATACTGACTTGTAGTAAAGAACAGTCTCTGCAGAGTTCTGTTACAGCAGTATTTCAAAGTTTGTGAAACTTTTTTTCTCTATTTAGAAAGAATATGACTCAGGAATGCTAGTTAGCCGATCCAGTGCTAACTCTAACCCCAATGTTTTTGCCACAACTGTGTTTCACAGAAGTGATATGGCTCTCCAGGGTCTAAAAAATATAACTAAAAATAAATTAAGTAAATAGTCAATGTTTACAAGTACTGTGAATAATTTAGATCTGTTGGTACTTTGCAAGAATTTTAAACCTAGAGGCCTAACATACTGCGATAATTACTGTTGATTAGAGGAGGTTTAAAAGACAAACAGTAAAAGGAATTTGAGTTATTTGAAGGCATTTGATGAAAAAGCAAAGCTATGAAGTGTGTGATCATCTGCACATCAGATTAAAAGTTTTGCTGAGGCTGAGAAGTATAAACACATCTTAAGCCTAAAAATCTCAACTGACTACAGCAAAGCAGTGTAAGTGACATATTATTTTTGTGTGCATACTGGAAACATATCTAAATCACGTTGTGTATGTGTGTAAGCACACATAGATGTTTCCTCTTCCAATGAAGTGTCTGTGTCGTACGAGGGGAAGCGGAGTTCCAACAGTTCATTTGGTTTTAACTTATTTGCTTCTGTGAGTGAATCTTCTCGGTAGAGAAAAAAAAAACAAATCCCCATTCTGTCCCTTAAATATTGTAAAAGCTGGAAGCTCATCTTAGCAACTCAGAGAACTATTCTCAAGTGGTTTGCCTGGTTTCAAACGGCTCATTTTAGCAATCATTAAGAAGATCAAAGAGAAGTTTTCATTAGTACGTCAACTTTACGGATTCTGATTTTTCTCAATGTGTCTCAAGTGCAAACGGACCCTCCTATTCACTGGCGTTTCTGGCATCAGCCCTTTGAATGTCTCACCGTTAGTATATATAAAATATTGTCTCTGGGATTTATTTTTTGAATTGACCCAGTAGCAGTTATGCACAAGAAGTGAACATTTTCTCTTATTTCTATTAACTTTAAAGGACTTTTGGAACTTGTGTTATACCTGGCTCAGTCTCTTGGAAGAAAACCAGACAATTGCTGTGAAATTTCAAACAGCAAGCTAATGCTTGTTTGTGTTGTGTTGCCAACTCAACTAGTGTTCTCCGACTGTGATGGGCATTTTCAAATCTCACCTCTCATCCTGCAAAGAGTAATCTAACCTGCAGGTCATGAGATAGAACGAGTTCCTCATTTCTTTTGGCCTTAGGAGTCATGACACCAAACATCGGCAGTAATTGTTTTGAAGGATTCAGCTCAGTTCATCATTTATCGTCCACCAGCCAATAAAGCTGTCTATCAGTCCAAAAGCATATGTCTGAAAGTCCAGCAAGCCCCACAGTGCGGTGAAATCCTCTTCCTCTTAAACAGCTACTTAAACAGAGTGATAGGCTTGGCGGAGCTGAGCACAGCACATGTCCTAATGCACAATCACAAAGGGATTCATACCGAGCACAGAGGAGGTGAGTTGGAGCTGAGCTTTGAGCTATGACGAGCAGACTGCACAAAGGAAGGAAGAAATGCAATAATAAAACGATTGTTTTATTTTCATACACTGTAATATCCTGAAAAGTCCAACGTTACTGTTTATGCCTCGTTCAACTACTTTCCCCATGCAGGCTCTGTTTATTTCCTCTTAAAGAACAAATCCTGTTCCCACATCTGAGGTAAATTATTACATATGTGTATTGAAGCTTCAGTTCAAGTTTTTTAAATTCTCCAGTGGTATTTAGCCATTAATGCTGTTGGTTCATTTCCTGTAATTTAGGTGACCCTTCCCTTTCTTCTTGATCAATAAATATTTCTTCTTTTGACAGACAAACCGTCTGCTTTCAGTGCTTTTACATCTCATCTGAGGGTCCCTTGGGAAACTACAAAACCTTTGCTATATCCCATGAGTCTTTGGGCTCAGCTTGCAGGAGCAACCCACTGTCAGAACAGAGGTCCCTTGGGAAACATGTTTCTCTCTGGGACAGTTCACTCATGAATGAACTATGCAGATCCAAAGGGAACGTGTATGAGCTTTTATACTGCATTACAACAGAAATACACTTTTGACTGACAGTAAACGCTACAGAAGCTGTCTGCAGCACACAGCAGTTTTAGAAATATCACTCTACACTCCACAGATATTGACACAAATCCACTGAACACAGTCAGAAATAGTAAATTCCTGTCAAAGTCCTTTCTGCTTCACTGGACGCTGCGCACCTGGGTCTCTGGTCTCTTGCTTGGATGCTCCAGTGAAGAGAAAGACCTACCAGGAAGAAGCTGCAGTAAAATCCGATCAGTCATCCCTCCAAGGGGGGAAGCGGGTCTGATCTACCTTTTATTACCTCTCAAACACTGCCCACCTATGGACAACAACACATAAACCACAGTGACCCTGTCATGCAGACTCTCATCCAAAATTCAGACAGTGAAACACACTGCTTTGCCAAAGGCTTCCTCTCATCTGTGCAACACAGTGAGATCAACAACCAACAAGTAGTTGTGGATGCGGACTGTAACTAAGAGACATCACAGATGATCTGAGGACAGGAGAAGGGCAGAGGTGATGTAGATGAAAGGAACAGAACAGCAGTGTGACATCTTATATGATTGTGAGTCTGTATCTTCAGGTGTATGTCACAACCACTTAGCTCCCACCTATAAAAGCATTAGGTTAGTTGGCTGAAATATCCACGCTGAGCCCGAGGACAGCGGAGAGGCCGGTACGCTTTTCTCTTCCTGTTTATGCGGCGTCTCACCCATTACTGTGGCGGGCATGAGTCACCGTGAATATCTCAAACCACTGTGGGAAAAAGTGCTACATTATGTATTTGTCTATTAAATATATGTCAATGTATTTGGTGAAGATAATTTGCAATAATGTAAAAAGAGGAAGCCTGCTGGTGTTTATTGATTTTTTTTTCCACAGCTGAATCATCAGAGAAGAATAAACTAGAAAAGTCATTATGAACTAAATCACTTTGTATGCATCAATATGTGTGTTTGCATCTCCAAGCCAGCCACCTGGAGGAAATACACAATCCACAGTAACTTTTACTTTTACTACACATTTAACTCTGTAGGATGCCAGAGTTTTATCTGTGGTTTATATGATGCCTGTCTGTGAATTAATTGGTGTACGTTCCTGGTAATTAAAATCATAAGCCCTGCTTATAGCAAATGATACATCATGCTTGGTTGTAAACCTTCCGTGCCTGTTTTTTATAGCATCTCAGGTAAATATTCTACATTATGTAGACTGTTGACCCATAGTTATTCAGAGAGGTTATTGACTAGATATTTCTCAGCTAATTTAAATTCAAGTTTGTGACCTCATTCTTTTGGTCACTACTTAAAGCTCATAGGCTTAGACTGACTGGCACTTAAATGCTTTGATCTGTGGCTCAGCTCCCACTTCCCCATAACACTCCAGTACAGCACCTGAATTATTGCTGACACTGACCAAACTGCCTGTCAAGCCCATGCTCCATTTCCCCCCACTTAAAAACAAGCTCTTGAACCGCTTCAGACTTGCAGAGATGCTGCCTCTCATCCATGCAGCTTCACACTCAGCTCCAAACATCCCCAGTGCATCCAGAAGGTCACGATCTGATGGCGACAACAGAAACACAACATCTGCAAAAAGCACAGGGGCAATTCTGAGGTCCCCAAAGTGGGAACTCTCCTCCCCAGCTGCACCTCAAGATCGTTGGCAAGGGACCAACAACTGAAACGCGTGACTTGAGGCATAACTCTGAACTCTGAACATTGGATGATTATGGATAAGAGAAAAAACTACATCATCATCTTGTCTCTTCCCAAACAGAACTGGATATAAACTACAGTGGACGTGTGCTCATCGCTGTCAGAAGTCTGATAATTGACATGAGAAAGAGCGTGCACGAAAATGACACTGGATGACGGATTGATGTGAACGTCCAGATTACATGAAATTATGCAGCTTGACATTTTTCCACAACGGCCTTTCTAACACTGTCACCTTCACTTTCTGTCTTAAACTCACTCAGAAGCATCCTCACTTTACTGCTCCTTCAGATATTCACTTAATCCAGGTTTTTTTCCTCAACGGGTAGTTCACATCTCACAGCAACATACATGATTCCTAAACGGTAAATACAATACAGCTTCCACTCTGTTACTGCACAAGGTCAGATGTTATCCAATATCATCTGTCTTTCCTGGAAGGATGAATATGAATTAATTCTTATTTAGAAACAGCCCCAGTCATGGCCCCAGATTTAAACGACAGACAAGGACATCAGTTAGACTCAAGCAGCATACACAGGGAAAATGACATCGTAGATCACATTATGTAACTCCCTTCACTCCTAAGAAGTGCCTGCTGGAAGAAGTGAATAGTTACAATAATATTTTAGTGGGATTCAGTAAGGAATAATGTCTAAGCTAATGGAAAGTGTATTCAAGTATCTGTTAGGGATCTTCACTGAGGCCTTACATCTGGCCTTGGTCACTGTGTTCAGGGTCGTCATGTCTGTTTCTGTAAACTCAGGTGTCTAAAGCAGGCTGTACCACACGGCAAGATCAGGAAGTTATATACCCTACCATGAGTGTACCCATGTGCTTTCCCTACATTCACTAGCATCGCTCCATGGGGAACAGACTTTAACACAACACCAGTGTCATGAAACTGACTCAATTTTAGGCTAGATCACCATGGTAACACAATGAATTGATAAATAATAAATAGTCAGATTTTTTTTGTACAGTCAAATCTTTCTCTGTTTCCGGCTTTTATGTGTCATTGCCTTAAAAATGAGTTCTAAGAGAGAAATAATACACTAGAAAGTTCCTGGAGAAACTTTAAAGGTGCCTGCCACCTTTCGCCGCTGAACCTTAGACCCATCTCCCCAAAGCTGAAACTTAGACCCATCTGCCGGACCAGAAAGCAGGATTTACTTGTTGTTTTTATATATGTTATGCGTGGTAGGAATCTTCAGTCTTTCCTGTGAGCTCATCCTGTGTGGTTTTTGGCGATATTCGATGCCATGGTACCTCAACGTGCCACGTAACCACAACTGTGTACATGTCATGACCAAGACTGTCGTCCTGTAAACTTAACCTTTTTGGTTTTCGTTAATTTATGTTGCTATAACTTTATATTAAAAATGTATACAGATACAAGACAAAAGCAGGTTGTTATGGACAGAAAACAGCAGGACTTACCTCGACAAAGCACAGATTGAGAAGAACTAATGGAAGTCACTCTCGCCGTTTTTACAGCAAATAACTCAATCAGGAGTGACATCAGTCAGGCAATGTCATGTGTATCCAATCCGAGCTAAGTCAGACAATTTCAAATTTAAATCAAATAAAACTACATCCCAGAGTAATGATGTCATTAAATTGTACCTTTCAGGATTAGAGAATGTCTTGTCTTTGTCAGATAAAGAAAAACAGTTTAATTTTGATGGATTGGTTAAATAGCGTACACTGCACGTGGGGTAGAGACCTTTGGAAGGCTTGGAACTGACAGTGTGTGCATCTGTAAAAAATAATTTAAAACTAAGTAAAAAGGTTCAGGAGGAACCAAGAGAATATATTACTATTAAGTTAACAGTATTAACATAATGGATTAGAGTTACTAACACGATATACATTGTTCATACCATACCAGTTTATTTATAAAACACATTTGACACAGCAGCAAGACTGACCAAAGTGCTGCACACGCTAAGAACACTTTAAAACTAATACAGCAACACAATTTAAAAAACACAAACAAGACATCACAATAAATTGTAGCTTTACCAGCATGAGAAGAAACAACAAAATGAGTAATAGTTAATAATATTAATGCAGTTACTGGATTACAATCGATACTCATGTTAAGATCATTTCTATTGTATCAGTTCACAACAAGAATCATGTTAAAGCAGTAAACAAAAAGCTACAATTTAGAACATGTCAAGATTCAAGGGTTAGTAACATGTTTTAAGGTTCTTAGAAAAACTCATCTTTATCCATAACTGTGTTTGTGTCTGTGTGTCATAGAACCATAGAATAAAGCAATAACAGTGGGGAGAGAAAATGAGATCATGTTTCCCAACTTCACAGCACACACAACAAGTCCTTGCCCCACACTGGAAGACCATCAGTCAATTAACACATTAGATGGAAACAACAGAATGAATGAGTGAGTGAGTGCAGTTATGAAAGGTTATGAAAAGTAGGTGTACAGGTAGGTGGTATAGTGTGGTGTGGTGTGCATGGTGTGGTGTTCAGGGAGAGCGTTGGTCCTGATAGGTGGACGGCAATCTGGTTGGGAGTGATGATCCTTCTCAGCGGGTGGCGGTCTGGTTGAGAGCCCGGATCGCCTGTGGCAAGAAGCTCCTCCTCAGTCCCTCTGTGTTGATTTTCAGAGAGCGGAACGATTTTCCTGACCGCAACAGAGAGAACAAACATTGCTGGGGTGGCTGAGGTCCTTCACCATCTTCCTGACCTTGGTCGAGCACCGTCTTCTGTAGATTGAGTGCAGGTCAGGGAGCTCAGCGCGGATGGTGCGCTCAGCTGATCGCACCACTCTCTGTAGAGCCAGTCTGTCCTGCACGGTGCTGTTCCCGAACCAGGTTGTGATGTTCCCAGTCTGTAATTAGAAACAGGAAGACTCTGATAAGTTACCGATTTTAGTGAGTCAATGTTTAGACAAGGAAAACCTAAAAGGAAGTGTTGTAGAAATTAATTTTTCTGTCATGGGGGTCTTTTAGGAGGTTTATTATAAAAGGAAATAAGAAAGCACAAAGAAGGAAATGCCACTGAGTTATACAGCAATACTCTAATGAGAGGGTTCACAGCAAAGTGAACCCAGAACTAATTGTTACACAGCTATTTATCAACTTCACATCCTAGCTATCTATCTTCATAGGCAGAGTGAGAGGCACCAAGTTCCTGGTCGTCTCAGTCCGCTCTGCTGTCCCAGACAGTAAAGCAAAACAAAGACAGTCTCGCGACATCTAAAGACATTAGGATTGGAAAATTACTAAGCTTTTGGCTTTTCCACATGGGATCAACACTGGTCATCCATAAAGCAGTGTATCTATCGTTTTATTCACTTTATTCTATGTTTAAACGTTGGTTACAAACGGAGGTTACAAACTGACATTTAGAAGTGAATATCTCTGCCCTGCTGTTCCATGACAGTGGATCACAGACAGCACAGAAGCTTCCAAGTAAAATAGCATATTGTTCCTTTAAATAGTGAAGCAACCTGTAGAATTTCTAAAGAAATGGAGCACAGGAATTAAACTGGATTCATTTGTGTGTGTATGAATGTTGAATCTGACCATCAGAAAACCACTGCTAATTTTGCAATAAAGTGTCACAATATGAATTTGGTCTTTTGGACATCTTCTATATTGCAAGGGCTGTAACACTAAAGACACAGGCTGATGTCCACATAAATGTAATCACAGCAATATAATACACCAATACTGCATTTACAATGTATTATTACCTGTATATAGGTTCACAAAACAATTTACTGCTTTCTAACCATCCTGCAACAGGCGTAAATAGAGCCACAGGAACAATGAAGTTAAGCTGCTACACTGAACAAAGGATTCCGATGCTTTGTTTCACTGAATGGTGTTTTTAAAGTCACCAGAAATAAATCTGCATCTGCCAAAAGCTGAAAAATTACCGCTTTTAATGTAAAAGGTAAAACTCAGGTAAAACTCACACAGGACAAACACTAGCTAATGAATGAAAGGTATCACTCCCTCCAGGTATTACACGAAACCGGACCGTTCCTCAGTCACAGATGAATTTATTTCCTGTCACTTCTCCTATGTAAAATCCACTAAACATAATACAGCACTGCATGATACTGACTTTAAGAGTAACAACTCCTCTCTGTCCTTTCCTTTTTGCTCTGGCAGTGAAAATAATAAGACAATAACATGTTTCATGTTTTGTCATTTAATAGGATCATTGTAATAATTCTGTTCTAATTTATGCGAATATTCTTGTCCTGGCTATTTTACATATGAACTGTACATAATTTCTAGTATTTCTACAGTTTCTTATTCCATAGATATATGATTTTATTGTTTTCACTTAAAGAATCTGTCACTCTGTGAAGAAGTACCTGCCACTGATGAGTTTTGGATTGTTTTGGAAAAATACACAACAGATATTATAGTGAATAAAGGCAGTTTATTGTTGGGTATAGTCTCTCTATGGGAACAGCTAAAAAAATAAGCGGCCTTGTCCTTTAACATCTTTGCAGATCTGACCCTGTCATGTCACCAGTTATCCAGGACAATCTTATGCTCAGTGAAGTCTGTAGGATTTGGAACTGAAACTCTTCCAACAAAATCCAAAATGGAAAGTACTGCAGCAAAAACCTTTTGCAGCAAAAAAATTTCACTTTGATTGATGAGTAGAATTGACAACATGCTAATTAGCTGGAAGTCTAGTTCACATCAAATCTGACCAAACACTTGAGTCATGTCTTGATCTCTTAAATCAATTGTTACAGCAGTCATTTATGATCCCCAGGGTCAGTGGTTCAATTCCCAGTTCCTCCTGGCTAAATATCGAGGTGTCCTTGGACACAATAACAAATAACAGTAATAATAAACAATTGATTAAACCTGGAATAGTTTAGTAGAATAATAATTTGAACTGATATAGTTCATATGATGCTTAGCCTTTGAAGTGAACTTGCATCATTATAAAGTTGCATTTTGATTCTTCCACATGTGAAGTGATGCTCAGTAGGTAGCCGGGCTGACTAGAGGTTTTTATATTTTCTTAATTATTACAGCTGGAATTTATTACCAACAAACCATACAACCAATTATTCCCTTCTCTTAGTTACAAGTCAGACAGGGACATTAGATATAAAGTTATTTAGAATCAGAATCAGAATCAGAAAGAGTTTTATTGCCAAGTACACTTGCACATACAAGGAATTTGTTTTGGTGGCAGAGCTTCCAGCGCAACAAAAAACAAATAACAAATGACAAGACAAA
>JAUMTR010000026.1:6554006-6597249 GCA_032270685.1 Microctenopoma stevenorrisi
GGTGTGAGACTGAGAGTTTCAAATCTACAATAGAATGTGTTCAGGTCATCAACCAGTTGTTGATTCCCTACAGAGTTGGGGGATGGCGTCTTGGAGCTGGTGATGGTTTTCAGGCCTTTCCACACTGAAGCAGGGTCGTTAGCAGAAAACTGGTTTTCCAGTTTTACAGAGTAGCTCCTCTTAGCCTCTCTGATCGCCCTTGTTAGTGTGTTCCTGGCCTGGTTGTACAAGATCCTGTCCCCACTCCTGTAGGCATTTATTTTTATTAGCCAATACCAGTCCAGTAAAACATGTCTACACGTCTCATACATCTCTTTTCCATCTTTTTTTACAAAAAGCTGTGGCATAAAACAACTAACAATGATTATGTTATAACATCAGCACCTATCAAAGTCTGGGCTGTATTAGGCAATAAGAAAACAGTCAATTACTGTAGTCCACATGCAGGAGAAATGTACGTGGAGACCTGAGCAACAATGACAAGAGGAAATCCATAATGGCCATACAACTGAAACACGTCCACTTCAAAACTCATAGAACTTAAAGGATTTGCTGATATCGTACAAGATAAGCCACCTTCTGAGGAGCTGATGTTTGGAAATGTAAGAGCAGTTCTGGTGACGAGCAAAGGACGAAACAGCATATTATGAAGGGGAGGTCATAACATGTTGGATCATCAATGTAAGCAGTGGATGTGACAACTACATATTAGTAGCTTAGTGAGATATTCTTCTAGTAATATTTTCAAGTCATGAGCCCCCTATTAATAATTGTAAAGTACGCCTATCATAACCAGCATCTCCCCTATTTCTGACTCTGAACTGTTATTACAGAGCAGAGGCAGGAAAAACACACAGGCAGGTATTGGTGCAATAGCTTATTTCAAAATAACCTGAAAAGGAAGCAGGCACAGGCAAAGATAAGGTGGAAAATCAGCAATTAGAAACCACAAAACCAGCCAGAACATATAAAAACACATTCTGTACAACAAGAACAAAATCAGATGGAAAAGTCTGGAATTTTATGGCTAGAAAACACAACAACCTGAGAGAGAACAATGGGAAAGACGATGATGTGAAGCTACTGTAGGGCGGGCTGGGAAAGTGGAACCTGGCCTGCAATTGAGCAGAGAAAAAGAGTCCGAGGACATCTTGAGGCTAGACGAGAGAATGAAAGTCCAAAAACAAAACGAAAACAACAATGCTGGGTGGAATAATCCAAACACACACACAGCTGAGTAACAAACGGCGACTCTCAGCCGTGGAAACATTGACCCACTCTTTTTGTAGCACACAGACGATGAGGTATTTTACTTATCAAGGCTCAGTGAGCAGCACAAACAACAGCACTGCAGTCACCATTCAGGATACAACACCCTTCATCTACATGTTGAACATTGTGTCTGCATCTGAGCTTTATATCCTGCTTCTTCTCTGGATGGCATTTACAGAAAAAGAACAACATCTTCAAACATGATGTAAATTATTCCTTTATTGTTCAAATTTTCTCAGCAGCTTATTGTGTTTGTCAGATTTTCATTTTTGTCAGAAAACTGATCCAAAGACTGATTAGTTGAGAAAATAAATCTGATGATTATATCAGTCATAGTTATTCATCACAGTCCTAATTTTTACGTTTTCATCTGACATTTTGTTGCCTTATTCTGCACCTGTTTCTCCTACTGAATATTACTTTATTCTTACCTCACAGTCAGTTTTATCCACATGGACACAGCTGATCGAGCATTGTCCCTGCATTAAACTTACAAATGAAGGTTAAAGCAAGAAACACAGAGGCTCACCTGTTAGCACAACCGGGCCAGACTCTTTGTCGGCAGCTTGATTAGAAATTCGATGCACGCTGGCACCATTAGAGAGTTCATGCACATTTAACTCTCATGGGTCTGCAAAAGCCTTGGGCACAGTGCCATCTCTTACATCCCTACTCTCTTTATCTTTCTGAAAGCTAATTTTTTTTTTAATTTGTCTTTTATAGTGACAGATATTTGCTTCACAATTAATGTGAACCCCAGGCGGGTAATTCTGGGAATTTAGGCACTCCCTGGCTCAGGGAGCCCTGCAGTATGGTAATTAAGCCATGGCTTTAACACCAGCCACCGTCACATCCTAATGACGACAAGGGGATTTAAGTTTTATAATATCCCAAGAATTCTTTCCTGAACCCCTGGTGGCATTATCAGAGATGTTTGAAATGGTTCCAGGTGGAGAAATGAGCAAGTGTCAATCAAGAGATGTCAGATGGACCACGAAATGCCACACTGCTGCTGTGAAGGTCTCATATTCAGTCACCGATAAGTCTACGTATGAGTGGCTGATTTAATATTTTAACAAAGATGTGTGACCTGACCTGTTACGTTTCATGTTTCACGTTTCACGTTTCTTCTTTCTCTCTCTCTTTGTGTTGCTTGATGTATTGAGCTCACACTCAAATATTACACCGACACCTTAAAGGTAGTTAGAGGTGGAGACAAAGAACATGAGGTGACATGAGGGAGAATAGGAAGATGAGAAGGAGCTAAACATCAAGATGTCAAGTTTCTCTTCTCTTCTTTTTCATCACCATCATAAACCCAACCCAGTTCTGAACAAGGACCCTCAGTGTCTTGGAGTCTTGAAATCTTGGAATTAAAGTCACGTTTAATTGAAAGGTAAACAAAATTTAAGAATGCATTCATATTCAATGAGCAAATTCAAAACTGGATTTTAGATCTACAAAATGCTCTGGGAAACCATCCCTAAATGATACTGTGGCAATGAAAGCAAATGTCTGGCTGTAAAGAAGAGAGAAAATAAGTGTCATGTTAAAAAAATAAGTGGCACACATAAAAAACTGAAATAAGGTGATAATTAAAAACTTATAATAATTCAAGTAATGAAAAAACTATTGATTGCTTGAGTATCTACTGAGGAAACATCATCGATTTTGAAATCTATGTTCTTGTGCCTCAAAGAGTAAGCACACCAGTGGTCTAGAAAACTGAGGAGGGTTTACCGCCTCTACTGAATAGCAAGTAGTGTTTGAAACACAAAATAAATAAGTAAATAAACACTGATTATAAAAGCTGGACAAGACTGATTTTAGTCATTTTGCTCTGCAAAGAGTTAAAGGCCCCTTGATACCATAAGCTAATCACCCCTGTGCTCCAGCCTTCATTAGTTTCTCTGGAAATCAATGAGCAAAAGCTCAAGCAAAATGAAACCACCCTCATTTACATCAGGCCAAGTATCTGTTTTTTTATATTTGCCACAAAACTACTTAAATTACCACAGTGTTACTAGACGGGACATGAAGCCACAAGGTGAGAGAACAGAGCTCAGATGAAATCCATCAATAAACTCACCCATTCTCCAAACGTACAATTTGCTGAGGATCATTTATTTCTTTCTATATATATATATTTATATAAATATTATGTTTATGTTCTGCATCCTTGAGACCTAAGAATTGTGATGGCAATAATATTTGTTGCCATGTAGTGTTGGAGTCAGAGCTCTCCTGTGGGAGACCTCGTGGAACGAAACGAAAGACTGTTAATACATGTACAGTACACTACGCAGACGTATTCAGCCCAAGGACGTCTGCCTTACCTTGGAGAGTGTCATATGCACATTTCTATTTGAAGAAGAGAGAAGTCATTACAGTCTCACACCAGCCTCTTGTGTAAGAAGTTGAAGCCAGAGGTGCTGCTTTACTCAACTGAGGCATGAGGATAAAAACAGTCCTGTGGTGATGGTAGCCAGAGGCAGCCTCTCACACAGAGCGCGTGCGCATGCCAGCACATCCATCACTTAAACAAGCATATAGGTCGTACTACAATATAGTATGTCAGCGGAGCTACGTGTAAATGAATAACCACACGTCATATATGAGTCTACATTAGAAGAGACGCTCAGTCATACTTGGACACGCTGACGGAGAACAAAGCGTGGGCTCCGCTCTGAGCTGACAAAGCCCAGAGTGGAACGACGTGTCTGAACTCTTCCCCACTCTAACGTGGGAGTGGGCGAGGAGCAGGGGTGATGCAAGCTCAGGCAGTGATAAATTCTCATTGCCCTGCTTCAAAAAGTCGGCAGGTCTGTAATGTTTCGTGTCCTGGCTGCCGAGGCTTTCCCTCTGCTATGCTGCTGAACACAACCTGACCCAGAATCCTCTGCGGGGGAGCTGTGAACGCAGACTGTGGGGATCGCCTTCTGTTCGGTCTCTGCTTTCACTTGGAAGTGAAAGCATTGTGGGCATTTGTCTGTGTCAGTAGCGGAGTGGGTGTAGGGTTTCAAAGTGGTACTTGTTACATGTACAATAAAACAGCAGGGTGATTGGTTTGACAAACGTCTTTCCTTCCCATCTCACTCCCTCTGCCTGTTTTACTCCTTTTTATTCTTTCCTTTGTTCCTCACAACCATTTAGCCTCTCGTCACTTGTCATCATCGCCACAGGAGCTCTTTCCTGATGACCCGCTGTTCACCATTAAATACAGACTGGACAAGCCTTGATTTAGCATTAGCTGCTATCAAGCTAACAACAAGCCTTAATTGGCATGTCCTAATGGCCCTGCTTATCAAGTCAGAGTATTTTACACAGCGTGTGATGTTCTTCAGGCAATTAACTCTTCATTTGCCACCCATGCTCAGAGGTCCACACACACACATACAAAGAACTCGCTGATTTGGGTGAATCCCTATAGTGGCTCCCAAATTTATGGTCATGATTATGATCTGCACAGTCAAAAGGGCCCCGGAGGATGGATACCCCATATGCCCACAGTGAATCCATTAGAGCCATTTGGTGCATAAAGAGTCAGAGATGAACTTTTACAGTAACAGTTTACAGTATAGTGGCCTGGTAGCTCAATGGGTTAAGCGTCAGACTGGGATGTAGAAGGTCGCAGGTTCGAACCCCGTCTGACTCCTAACCTATCCCCTGCCAGGTGTGTCCCTGAGCCAGACACCAAGCGCTAGCTCCATGTAAGTCGCTTTGGATAAAAGCGTCTGCCAAGCAAAGTAAAGTAAAGTAAAGTATATCTACAGTACAGTGTACTAGTATCTAAAGGGAAATCCACATCTTATTCATATCTGTGCACAACATGCTACGGAAAAGTACGTAGATGGTCAGTAATCGTTTTGTAATGTGTAGATTTAGGAATAGTATAAGTAGTATTTACCAGCACAGAATAAAGGTAATTCTATTAGTATTGTTAAAAAAAAAGATTTCTCTCACAAAAAGTAAAAAAGTCTTTACATTACTCTGCTTGACAGATGCTCACAGAGTGCCTTGCTCAAGGACACACCTGATTCCACACCTGAGCCAACTGATTTCAGAAGCCACACAGTGAGTCACCCGGAGATTATCTTAGATAAAGTAAACTTTATCTGGACGGTTTGTTAACTGATTGATCAGTATACTTGTCAGAAACTGGGCAAAAGACAAAAGAACACCCCAAAGTTACTCTGCAAAAAGGTTCCTGAAAAGTCACTGAATATCCCTTGGAGTGCAGTATAATTCATCTTTTAGAGATGTAAGGAATATGGCTCATGCATAAATCTTCTATGCATGAGCATCCTCTAAAACAGTGACCTCAAAAGAAAAGGACGAGTGAGGGAGCCCACCAAGACACCCATGACCCCACTGAAAGACTCTCTGCAACTTAGAAGGGTGAGACTGTACTTATAGAAACTGCTGCCTGGGTTCTTTATTATGCAAGGTTTTATGAAAAAGTGGTGTAGAGGAAAAAGCTCATATTAAATCTCAGCCACAGTTTGCCAGAAGCCATGTGAGAGTTTCTTAAGTCAGCTGGACTGATCACACCGCAAATGAGCTTTGTTGCCATCAGACTGGACTGGATGTTGTGTAAACCAAACAGTACATATCATGCCTAACTGTAAACTGATGGTTTTAACATTTTACCATATTCTAGGTTTATTGTAATGCATAAAACTACAGACATTTATAAAATTATTAACTGAGACATTTCAACCACAAAACATTATGAAAAACATCCAATAAAATCCCCCTTCAGCTGATTTATGAGCCAAGACCCCGGGAGATAATTGAACAACCACAGCCTCTCAATGAAGTCTATGTATTTTACATCTGTTAGGATGAAAGATTTGTAGTGCTGCCTGCAATTATCACACAGGAACAGATGAGCAGCTTCACAACAGGCCATCAATAACGACCACATAAATAAAGTATTCATTATTATAAGCACATGCACAAATTCCGCTCATTTTCTCACCTTGTTGAACTGTGTGTGTGAGTCTGTCTGGTGCAGAGTGACAGTGTGACTCATTGGGCTCTGGGTGGCCGTGTCAGGCCTCTTTTCTTGCAGCTGACTGAATGATCCTGGTTCTGTAAACATAGACAAATGTGCCCCACAGCAGTGCCTGCTGCCCTGTTGCTCCCTTATGTCTCAAACTAATGAATTTTTAAAGACAGCATCAATCAAACCACAGGCCAGATCAATAGACCACGGAGTGGATTTCATCAACACCGCCGAGCAACGTTTTCATACACACATCGTTTCCATCCGGGCGTCTTGTCAAGCAGCTTTTACTGCCACTGAGCTTAACCGAAAATGGGGGCAGTCAACACAGAGAGAGCGTAGCAATAACAAGCAGATTGGGACGTGCGGTGATGGCAGTGCGGACTGATGCAGTCAATCACGGAGAAAACACTGAATTTACAAATGAATGATACTGTCCAGCAGTGCTACTATCCAAAACTTTAACGCAACTACTGCCAGGAAGTCATATGGACAAGGAAACACATACATTTGGCTCAATGCGGCCACTGGTAGTAGAAAAAGAAATGTGGGAGGGTGAGTTGCCATGCAACAAAGGCTCCAGGCCAATTTAGATACATGGTGCCAACTGAGCCACCAGGACACACATACTGTACACATATCCAGCAGTCTCTTTTCTCACTTGACAGATGGCAGATTGTAGTTTTAGCTACACAAACATTTACACAGACAGGAAACTACTCTTAATGCAGAAATCAGATTTCTTTGAAGTATCATTCAATGGCCACAGACACAGAAACTCTAATACCGGAGCCTGAATGGTAAAGCTAGGAGTAAAAAAACATTAAAAACAGAAATGTCATTGACTGACTAATGTTGACAAGTTAATGTAAAATGTAAGGCAAACTTGCTAATTTTGATATTTTCATTGTTTAGTACAACCGGTTTAGCTTTTTTCTACTTCACCTATATCTTCTTAGCACTTGACCTTTTACCAAGCTTAAGCCTTAAAACTCTTATCACTCTCCTCTCTGGCTTCAGGAAATAGTTGTGTCTGGCTAAAGCAACTCACATGTAGAGATGTGTTTTTCAAATAGTAAAACATGCCAGGTTCATTTTAACACTGTTTCTGTGTTCATCTGTCTGATTAATGTACCTGTGTGAGAGAGTCATCCACTCCCCAACTTCTGCATGAACCGTTTGTCAGCAGCACTACATTTATCAATGTACCTGCAACAACAGCACAAGTGTCGGCTTTTTTTGCGTTCCTGTTTTCCTGCTTTCTGCTTTTTTGAAGCAAGATTAGACACAGGATCTAAAGAGGAAGCAATTTCTCAGCTCTTTAGATCACTGATAAGAAATTGAGAGGGGGGGTATTTCTTAAATCAAATTGGATTCAATTAAATTAAAATGGAAATTTGAGAAGGAATACCAAACAGAAATATAATCAGTGGTGTGCAAGGCAGAGAGAATTGCTTTGTGCAAAGATGAGGAAAGAACCCAGATGTAAGAACACTGCCCGTGTTCATTTGTCATCTGTCTCAGTTTTCAGGTAACAAATCAAACTTCTGAAGTTCACAACATACCAACAAATCACAGAAACAAATTACAAATTGGTAAAGGCAGCAGCACAATGTTGCTGAAGTTGCAGTGTCTGTGAGTCAACGTGCTGATGTGAAGGAACAAAGCGCAAGGGTGGAGCACAGCTCAAAACAGCCAGAGGCAAAAGGTCATTGTCAGGGCGGCTTCATTCTATACTTCATCTTCCTTTAATAAAAGAAACATGTAGGATATTCCAGGGATGTGATCTCTTAAGCTAGACTCCAATCTCTAAAAGCAAATCTTCACAGACTAGCCTCTGGCTCGCAGAAACAATTTGTTCTCCATGATAATGTTGAAGGGAAGCTTCAAGATCCTTGACCGAATGTTAATTCAGCGAAACCTACCCCGACATGGACTGATGCTCTATGTGGAGTAAATTTTCTGCCGATTGTGTTGAGATGCTGCATGAAGACAGAGCACAAAGCCTCAGTGTGTGCGTGTGTGTGCGTGTGTGTGAGGAAGCACAGGTGGATCGAGAAACAAACATTTTTCTGTGTTGTTTAAATGCGAACAGTGATATCTGTGCGCCAGTTTTTTTTAGAGAAAATCTGCTCTGTGGCCCTTTTTCGAGTTATCGTAAAAATGGATGTTCAGGCATCTATCATCTTTATAGACTGCACTCAGCTTTTTTTCAGTTTTATAAGAATATTTTTACTGAATTTTAACAAAGAAAAAAAGAAAGAAGCACAAAAGTGAAAAAGTAAATCTGTGTTTACAATAATCATCATTATAATAATACAAATAATAAATAAATAATGCATTTAATTGAATAAAACACAGTAAATGAACCAGAACTTGTCAGTGTCGGTCTAAGCAGAACACGCCTGCATCCAATGAGTCTGGAAAAGGTCACAAGGACTGTTGGCTGAAAGTGTTGGATCCTGGAGGGGCCGCTCCAAATATGGCTGCTACAGAGTTTGGTGGTACCCGTAAAGACCACATAGAACAATACTGTCCAGTAACAATAGGTCCAGTCGCACAGAAATCAGAAATATGGTTTCTAAAGATGATCTAGCTGCCAGCAAACTGTCGTCATATAAGAGATGCCAAACCTATTGAACATGTTTGAGATCTTGTCAACTGAGAGTAACTGCAATGTTAAATGTTCTGTACACATTCCAGATGTTGTACCAGTCTACACACACCTGCAGCAAGTGCAACAAGAGGACAATGTTTACTTTTTTCTACATTAGGCTGCCAAGAAATGGATTTTAGCAGCAACGAGGGACTAAGATGAGCAACAAAACAAAGGGCTGTCTGGCTAAAAGCCTAGTGGATTCCTCGATTCTCAAGGACATTTCGCTGTCCTATACACCGCTGAGTCCCCCACCCGTTATCTGAGCCCACTGCTCCCAGCCCCATTGTATCTCTCTCTGCCGCAGAAAGCTTCTCACAATTCCAGCTCAGCTGCTTATAAAATAGGAGGCCATGTAAGCCTCTGGAGCTGCAGGGATTGCAGATCCCTGGGGTAAAGCTGGGAACATTTAGAAGGAACTGTCTACTTTGGTTGTTTTTTTGTTTTTTTTCTGAGCCCCATTCTGAAAGTCAAGAGATTGTTTTAATGTCTCTTCACAGAAAAAAGGCTTTTTAAAAAGTTCAAAAGCCAGAATACCTTATGAGCAGTACAAGTCTTACAAAGGACACTGTGGCACTAGAAGTGTTGTCAGTACAGAGAGTTTGACAAAGTGTATTTCATGGCTGATCTATTCAGACGCATCAATTTATAAAATAGGCCAATGATTCATTCCTACTCAAACTTTCATCAAATGATCACAACTGTGTTTTGCTTATTTGTTTACACTTGCTGGAAAAGTCACAATGAACAGACCATTGAATCTACTCATGCTCTCTGCAGAGGCCCTGTCAACCGTGGCCATCAGATATGCTGTGATTAATAACCCAGGTGCAGTTTTATGATGCATTGTTCTGTCAGGCGCTGGTTCAGTCACATAACTCATGCTAAAGACCACACACTGCTCAGTCCACATCACACTTAAACCATGGCTTCTTGGATTATTAAAAAACATTAAATAAATAGCGCTGAAACTCTTTGCATCACTTTCGCTGGCGCTGATGTCTTAGCGCCACTTGAGGCTCGTTAAAGCTTAATTACAAACCCCAAGATGTGAAACTGAACATGTTCAACGCCAATGCACAAATTAGTCTCAACAATCCCCTCTCATATCATATTTCTTATGGTTTATATTATTGTTTGACCTTTGTCTTCCTGACAACATCTTTTGCTTATACTGCATGTGTGAGTGGTCTCTACGCTTTTTCTGATTTTCTGATACAGATGGTGTTGTCACGGTTTGCTTCCAGCGTCATGGTTCTGATAAAACAGAGAAAACAAAGCTTCTCTTTTTATTTTTAATCTGACTAATAATACCACCCCCGCAAACCAACATAAGATGGGCACCGAAAATACAATACGGGCCAATGGGCTCTGACAACAATTCTGCCTTCAAACAGACCAGTAATATTTAGCTATATATTGTTGGAGGGGTTTGAAAAAAATGTCTCCATCTTTTTCTGGATGCAAACATATTCCCATTTTCCAGTCTGTGCTCTGATGAAGTAAAGTAACTCATGCAGGAAAACGTAACCGAGTGAATGAAGTCATCCAAGGTAAAAATAAAATAAGAGAGAAGAAATTTGATTACAGCTGAAGGCTGAAAACATTGCTGTAATATATCGCTGTTTACAAAGGCCCTAAATTTAATCAGAATCCTAGTCATCAAAATAATGTGAAATAACACAGCAAGAAATTGCCAAAGCTGATTGATTTTCCGCTTAAACAACCACACCTGTCAGGGCGGCTGAGGGGAACATTTGTATAACCTGCCACTCTGTCAACAGCAGGCATCAAACACAAAGACTGTTGTCAAGCACTGACAGAGAGAAATGTTTCCCACTGTTTCTGAAGAAGAGACAACAAGCAATACACCAATCACCAGTGCTGCTATGGATCTACAGCTTCCCAAAGGCCAGTCTGCTAAAGGAAGACGTCCCCTTTTCCTACATACAGAAATGTTATGTGCCTTCCTCCTATTACCTGCAGAGCTGCAACAAGAGTTCACAAAAGGCCACAGGGACTGAAATGTACCCACTGCGTCCCTCAGCATCAGTCCAAGGCAGACAATGAAGGCCAGTGAAGAGCATTTAATCACAGCCAGAAAGACATGGACTAACTTTCTCCTTTAGACAGTTATCATGGAGCAATAACAATGTAAACCACCTTGTTTTCAAACCAGAGGACCACTTCTTCTTCTTCTTCTTCTTCTTCTTCTGCTGATGATTAATAGTGTAAGCAAACAACTGTATATCGCCACCTTCTGGGTTGGAGTGTGTAGCACAATAGATTTAATCTCAAAGATAAGTTCTATAATTAAGGACTTCAGTACTCCATCTAAATGTCAACACGTGTTGTGTTTAACTGTTTCTCTTCTTCCACAATACTCACATTTCCCTCTCTCATGCTTTTTCATCAACTTCCAGGTACTGTTAATCTCTGTCTGTCAAAGCCTCAGCTGTGAAATAAAATTCTCCTTCTGCCTCTGCTGCCACTCATTTCTCCCACCTTTCTTTGTATGTTATAAAAGTGACCTGACTGATTCTTTCTCATTTGCAAAAAAAGGTTTGTAGGAGCAGTGTGACTTGTATGTTACTGCCACACAGTGGCAAGAATAAGAATCAAAAAGTAATTCATTCATTTCTGAATTCACCACGTAATCTACACAATGTCACAACACAGTTTTCATTTTGACATTCACAATTTCCTAAATCTAAATATGACATCTTAAAATTTCAATTTTTGTCCAGCCTACAGTCCAAGAAATTCAGTGTGCTGACACATCAATGTAACAAAAGAAAGTCTGCAAATTCAGGTATCTCTAAGAATGGTACTACAAGCAAGCAACACCGCTGTGTATTTCTTTAAATTATACCTCTCGCTTTGAAATACACATTTCACTGAAAAATGGACAATCTACTGTCTGCTTTATGTTCACTCCGAGTGAACAGGGGAGATGAAGGCCGCAGCACTCTGGGTCTAAATAAAACGAGTAAATAGCACAAGACATGACGCGGGTACATATTTATCATCAGTCTTTTTTTCCTTTTCTAGTTTTAATAATTGCTTTGGTGGCGAGTATGTGTTGTTCTGATGTTGGTCTCCTGCAGTTTCACCTCCTCATTCCTGCTTATAATCAAATTGTTACGGTGGCTGTTCTGAATAATTGCTCTTACCAGCAACGTGAACTTTTTTTATAGAAAAACCGCAACTCACACCTTTTAATATCTGGTAAATTGGTGATTTAGACAGCTGCTTATGTCTAAAATAAGCTTATATTGTGAAGGAAGATCACTAAATGGGGTCTAGGCTTTCCTTTAAAATGTCTGGAATACTGACAAACCACCTCGGCAGCATGAAGAACAGTGAGCAGTTGAGTTGCTGTTTGGCAGGTTTGCTATCAATCCAGCTACTGAATAACACTCGGCTGCTTGTTGACTTGCATCACTAAAAAGCTGACTGTCCAAACAATAAGAACTGTATGCAGAGCAGAGACCAGCAGAGGACACTCAGTCAGTTTCCTTTAAGGTGTCCCTTAGACTAACTCCATGAGATGAAAGAAAAGCAACTACACCAGGGCTAGAGGACTAAAAGATTAAAAGACTAAAAGCTTAAATATGAAAACATATTTCAGTCAGAATCTATGTTACCAGTCATGAGCCAAGCTGCGGATATTTTTCAAACCAGCCCAGTTTGCTCCTGTCAATGTGGGATCCATTCTTCTGCTGAGATAAACTTCAAAGACTTGTGTCTGTCCCAGAAAGCAGCACTGGAACATCTAATGATGTGTCCCCGTGATTGACAGGGTTGCACAAACATTAAATAGCTTTCCCTCGCTGTGTGCTGAGGTATCCTGCTTTTATGCTGGATTCTGCTGGATTTAGTTAAAAAGCGCATAATTATCTATACTGGGGCTACGAATGTCATCCAGCAAGAGTGGAACATGCAGCAAAAAGTGGATGTTGGACATTGATGTATGAAAAAATAATAAACATCTAACAGTGGTGTAGCAGAGATGGATTCACTGTGGCAACAGACAACAGCACCTTCTACTCTGACGTGGCTTTAGGTTGATCAGAGAACAGTGATCAAGCCTCAGCCCAGGAACTCATCTGTATGTGAAACATACACCTCGGGCTAAGAACCTGAGACTGTTGCATTGAAAGGTGAATAAACTGTAAGTGTACTGTAAGTAACTGATGTGTCTAAAAACTAACATGCTGACACAGTGCTGAAGTTCCGGCTTCTCCTTATATTTATTCAATTATGGCAGCGGGAGCGCGCTTCACGCGCACAGCTTCTGCTTCCGCGCGCGTTCGCAGCTGGGGAGAAAGAAAAGTTGGACCATCACTCATGCGGGCTGCCTCTGTGCGCGCTCCCGACGTCTCAGGTTTGGAGATGTCGGTGCCGTCTCCGCGCTCCTGCGTGGCCGAGGGAGAAGTAGTTTCTGTCCTTAAAGAAGGACAAAATGTTTAGGTAAGTGACCTGAAACGACGTGTTTGTGTGCTCTAGTCAAGTCAGAACTTTTATTCGTTAAAAAACGTAACTTTAGAAGTGTTTATTTGGCTTTATTGTTATTGAGATGTCCAATTAATTGAGCAGTCGACGTATGTCCACCTAGATCTGCTGTGTGTTACTGTGAGCATGGAGCTCAAAGTTTTTATTTGTCTAGTATAGACGTGTGTTTCTACTGTATAACCTTGTATAAGTATTCAGTAGGTAGTAAGCTAGTTTAAAGTATATAAACAGTTTATTGCAAGTGAATCCAGTCGTGCTTTAATAATAATACAGAGGTTGAGGATGATGTGTGTTGTAGAATGACTGCTGCTGTGTTGCAATATTATAATTACATATGCATAGCCTTGAGTTGACTCTAAGCCACAGAAGTGACTGGAGGAACATTTTGTAAAAGCTTTGGTGCTGTGTTTAATCCTGGCAGATGGCTCTGAGGACAAATACATCGGGTGATAAGAAGTGAACAACTCCAGACCTGGGAGCAGGAAAGAGTCAGAAAACTCTCAGGCAAGAGAGAGACGGGAGAAATCCCTGTATGACACAGCGAGTGTAATGCAAAATAATCTGATTATAGAATTACAGCGCTCCGTGAATCATCTCAGCAAAGTTACAGGTTTGCAGTGTTATAATGTGTCCCTGTGGTTTCTAACATACAAAACTGCATCTCTGCTTTGAAACATGTCATAACATAGGATATCAGTGAACCAGTCCGCTAACAGCTTCCACCTGGAAAGTGTTCACACCTATACACACAACGCAATCAGGTGGGGCAGTGCAGGTTAATGAGCAACTAGACTGTGGATGGAGCAGGTACACTTTCACAGAGGAGCTAAATGTGGGAACAGCTAAACCGCAGATAATCCAAAAAAACACTTCAGCTTGGACTTAAAGCATCATGTGGTAAGAGGTCAAAGTTCATAGGAGTTTTGTGTTGCAGTTGTGTTCTTTGTTGAGGTTCTGTGTGGATTTAAATGTGTTTACGGAGCTGGAGCTGCTAATTAAAATGAGTCAAAACGAGAATGTGTTAACACAGTTTTTCTAGCTCCTCACTTTGTTGAGGTCAATAGAGTTAATATACGTAGTGTTTGTGTTGGTTGTAGTTGCGTCAGTTTGGAAAGAAAGTCTCTGAAAACTGTAAACACTGAAGCAGAAACAAAGGGCAAGTATGCTCAGCTTTATGTGTACGTAGATAAAGATCCTTTTTCTGTGTTTGATGTAGGCAGCTCTGCGCTGCCACATTTAGAAACAGACAATACGTCGCTGATTGTGTTCTGCTTCACCTGACTCCAGACGAGCACCGGGTTTCCACAAAAATGGAAATCATGGAGATTTTATGCAAAAAATATCCCTAAGTGTGGTGATAATGTTGCACTTCTTCAGTTTGATTTCCACACCCAGTCACGCTGAAACCACCAATTATTCTCTCCCCAACAGATGAGCGCCCATCCATAATCAAGCTCGGACAATCAGCCGACCCTGATTGGACCCCTTTGCGCTCAACGTGTTGCTGCCTGCAGGCACTGTGGGAGCCTGAGTCACCATGGAGACGGTGGTGATTGTGGCCATTGGAGTGTTGGCCACCATTTTCCTGGCCTCCTTTGTTGCCCTGGTGGTGGTGTGCAGACACCGCTACTGCCACCCTCACGACCTGCTGCACCACTTTGACTCCAAGTCAGTAGATTAATACAAAACCAAAAAATCTTTTCCGTGGCAGGTTTCCTTTAAATCTTGTCACTTCTATCAGAGTTTAAAGTCTGTAAATTACTGTCTTACATGCTCTGTTACTTTCTGTTTCCGTGCATCAGGTGCTACTCTGAGTAGGGACAGAAGTAAAAACAAGCTAATTATGTGCTTTTAATTTAGAAAGAATATTTCTTGCCTTTGTCTTTTTATATTTTAGATTCCAAACTTTCTTGAGTGCTATACACAATATACTACAGTCAATAATTAAGTAATTATCTTTCTCACATCAGTAAAATATCCATAATCTTGACATTTAGGTACATCTTCCTGAGTTATTAAGTAGCCAGTATGATCCATTAAACACTAAACTAATCGAATTTCCTTATTTTCCCTCAGACCCACAGTGGATCTAATCGGAGCCATGGAGACCCAGAGTGAGCCATCTGAGCTGGAGTTGGACGATGTGGTAATCACAAACCCGCACATTGAAGCCATCCTTGAGAACGAGGACTGGATAGAAGATGCCTCGTAAGTGGTGACATTGCGACTTGATTTTAGATGTTGGTGTCACTATTGTGTTTTGCCTGTGTCACGTAACCCAGCTCATTTTTCTCTTCAACAGTGGCTTGGTGTCTCACTGCATCTCCATTCTGAAGGTAATGGAAGTGCTTACATGCCCCTTAAGTATAGATTTGATTTATTTTTCAGTATTAAATCATATCCAGGTGGGATGGGGGGCATGTCCTTCTCCCTCCAAAATCTGTTCCTGCTACTTTTGTGGTTTCAGGCTAATTTTCTTACTAATGTTTCTCTGGATATTGATAAAATTGAAAAGTTGATTTTAGATTCAAATGTGGTACTTAGTGCTAATAAAAATATAAGACAGTGAAGCACCGGGCTCTACTTAGAAAATAATCAAAAACCTCATTATGGATCAAAAATATCTGTAGAAAAAGATATGTTGATTTGATTGATTAATTATCAAATATGACTGCATTCCACGTTCAGATCTGCCACACTTTGACTGAAAAGTTGGTTGCCATGACAATGGGTTCAGGGGCAAAGGTCAAAGCACCAGCCAGCCTGAGTGACATTATCACTGTGGCCAAACGCATCAGCCCGAGGTAAGACAGACAAACAGCTTCACATACAGGGTGCCACACTGCTGACCCTGCTAACCCACTTCTTCTATGTTCCCTCTCACAGGGTGGACGACGTGGTCCGATCCATGTACCCTCCACTGGATCCAATTCTCCTGGATGCCAGGTAATGACGTCTGGACTCTGGCCAGACAGAGATAAGTTAGAAACTCTTCATAAATGTATTACACTGAAACAAATCAAACCCACTTGCCCATTTCTTCCTCCTTAGGGCCACTGCTCTGCTCCTTTCTGTCAGCCACCTGGTGCTGGTCACTCGCAACGCTTGTCACATGTCCGGGAGTATGGACTGGATCGAGCAGTCGCTCCACGCAGCTGAAGACCACATGGTGGTCTTGCGTGAGGCAGCGTTGGCCTCTGAACCGGAACGAAGTTTATTTGGAGCTGACGCACAGAGAGAACAGGCCATCTAGAGCCAACACAGACACAACACAGCAGCAGACAGGCATAAAAATGAGTGCTCTCTTTTCAAAATCCTGTACCCAGTTTATATGTAATTCTGCCAGACAGTAGTGAAAAGGCTTCCCTAACATCATCATGCAGTCAAAATTAATGACAGTAAACAGGCTGTGCTGATGGATACAGGGACTTGACTCTGTCCCTTGTTTTCACATTGCACATAAAAAAGGCCACATACGGGTTTTGCATGTTATCCTACAACAATCTATTCAAGGTGCTGCTTGGAAATGAAAGGCCTTTGGAAATTTCTTGTGCGCGATTACCCAGTGGTGGCCTTAAATCCAATCTTCACCAGCACTGCACAGTCACATGGAGGCTTAGTCAGCTAATCCATTCTGTGGAAAATAACAACCAGTGAGCCCAGAGAGGTTCCAACTCAGTAGACCAGTGGAAGACTAACCTGATTTATTTACTACTCGTGGGACCAGCATGACTTGTAGGTGATCTGCAAACATCCCTCAGACACTGTTACGCTGTTATAAATCACCAGTGTGTTTGCAGAGACCACCTGCAGTCGTTTTAGTTACATAGGCAACAAAGCAAGTTTTTGCCTTTTTGTCCCACTGATTAATTGAGGCTGTTATCAATTGAGAATTGCTCCCTCTGTTATGAATCATAGCAGCATGCTTTAAGGATAGCAATAGCTATTTTTGAGTGCAGCACTTGAATCCAGACCAGAATATCTCAACATTTAGTGGATGAATTAGCTCAAATACTTGAACAGGTATTCATGGTTCCCAGAGAATAAATCATATTAACTAATGAGCTTCACATTTGTGTCTCAGCAACTTGCTATGAAATGTAACTGATTCTAGACGATTAGCACAAAACCATGAACAGATATTCATTTAAGGATGAATCATGAACTTCATGACAGCTAGAAAATATTTTTGCAGTTTAGATCTGAAAACAAGGACATCTAAATTTGAATCACACAGTTCAGCATTTTGTTCTTTATACATTCATGATCACACACCTGCAAAGCTGATGACAATCGCATCAGCTTCAGCTGTGCCTTGTATGTAGACCAAAATATTTGCATGCATTTAGTTCAGCATGCCAGTGCTTAGGTTCAACACACTGTAGTTTAACATACAACCTTGTTCTGGTTTCATGTACATGTGATCAGGAATAAATATCAAGACATTTCTTCTGTTCTTTTGCCGTGTTAATGATAAACTTGTGTCAATTTGTCAATTGTCATTCATCTGTTAAGGACATTTTGAACATTGTGTTGATGGAGAATTAGCATGTTGTTTTGGGCCAGGGGGATGTTACAATAGCATGTCTACTCGACCCGTCAGGCGTAGCTAATAGTGAATACCAAAAGACTCCTGAGAGAGGCATTACCTGGAGCCAATAGGACAATGGACACAGCTAAAATAAACAGACTGGTAGACACATGATGTATGCCTGTGAAATCAGTTCATATAGGAATTATGAGACAGTTATGAAGTAAAAGCTGTTTTTTTATTTTATTAACTAAAATCAAATGTATGCAAAAGCTGTGCTGTGAGCATGCAAAAAGTATTTGTCATCAACACATTGACTAAAAAGGAAACGTTTTTATTAGCATTAGTTTATTAGCACTGATCTTTTTTTGTAAGCATGATTTTGTTTTCTTGTTCTTATCCCACAGTGTGTTACCGGTGTCCTTCGACACCCACACGCCTTTCGTTTTTATCTTTCATTGCTCTGTACAGATACAATGAGGTTTCATAGGAAAATGTGTTTTGTTTTTGCTCTGGACAATAGCTACAGAGAACTCCACGTCCAATAAAAGACACACACACACACACACACACACACACACATATACTAATTTGACATAAATAAAAGTGATTTCTTCCTTCTTTTTATTACATTGTGAACAGTCCTTTGTGCAACAACATAGTGCCATCCTCTCTTCTTGATTGGTGATAAACTCTCTGCTACAGGAGCGCCAGTCAGCCTCCATATTATCTCACTGTCTAGTAAAGCAGTCCTTTGCTTTTCTTCAGATCAATTTGCTTCCAACTTGGGAGCGAAGCGTATTCATCTCTCTTCATTTCCAAAATAGTCTGAAACATAATTGTAGAGATTTATTTATGCTGGGAACAATGTAGAGATTGATGTATCAACAGAATGCAAATGGCAAAGTTTAAACCAAACTTCCTATCAGGAATTATTATCAGATTATAATGCAAGCATCTGTCTTCATTTGCAAAATCTAGTAAACAACACTGTAGCCTGCTGGTGGAAAGATGCCACTGCATGCTACTGCATACCTGGAAGTCCTGGTCAGATAGGTAGACCTCCAGGTGCTGTGGGTCCACTCCTTCAGGTAAAGGGCTCTGCAGCAGCTCCTCCAGGGGGTACTGGGTCTTTGTGAGCTGGGCCAGGGCGTCCTGCACCAAGGTCAGCTTAGCCCGCCCTGTGTCAACCTGACACACAATAACATGCATCAAACAAAAGCAAGAAAAAGAGCAGTTAATGTTTTTGACTGCTACCAACAATGGGAGAGATTAGATGTGTATTGATGAAGGTTTTACTGGATGCATTTATTTGGGCAGTTGGCAGTAAATGATTTCTCATGTTCGCCTCAGGTAAATAATGATAAAATACTAGCAAAATAAAAATGCACCAGCAGCCAACACGTCACTTTGATTTTGTTTGATGACTCCTAGTTCTTCTGCATGTAACCTAATCACCCACCCACTCACACACACACACACACACACACATATGCCACACACCCACTCTTGTTTCTGGAAACTTAATGCCATTCGTACCTGTGTGTGGGGTCCCAGGCTTTTATCCCAGTGTGGGAAGATGTTAGTAAAAGTGAGAGGTTCAGACCCCTCAAAAATAAGGTAGGCCTGCGGTGGTCTTCTTGGGTTCAGTTCTAGGAAACAGAGAAATAAGTAACATTTTTTATACCCACCAAGTAGCAACACCTTATTAACAAGCTGTCAAACATTTACTCTCACCTTTGCAGTACTGCAGCGCTGTCTGCATGGCACACCTACGCTCATTATGCCAGCGGCTCCAGGCCGAAGCCGAGCTCTCTGTCTGCTCAGGCTGACCCCTCTGCCACAGGTAAACCTCTAGACGGTTATCAAGCAGGAACAAGGCTGGAGGACAGAAGAAAGACAGGGATCTGTAAAGTCTGAAAAGTTTGTTTATGTTGCATATAGTTATATTTTACAAACTCATATGTGATTCTAACGAAAATATTTCTTGGAAAAAAAAGCAAACTGTTTTTGAGAAGGCCACAACATGCGGCTAAAAGTTCAGGAAAAGCTCTAATAAGGGCACTTTGTGCTAAGAATAGTGAGACTGCTGTTCCCAATGTGAATAATAAACCTCAAGCTCCATTTAAACACAGCAGCTCAATATGTACATGCAGCAGATTGGAAGACAATCTAATCCCTCAATCTGAAATGAAATGAAACTGAAACTAATTTTCAGATTGTTGTCTTTGTAATTTAATACCTCAGTAAATTAGTTTTTCATACTTAAGATAGCAGTTGAATGACGCTTCGTTTTGGGTCTTACCTGGCTGCGGTACAGAGTGCAGACTCTCCTGAACGAAGGGCATTGCCATCACAAGCCCCGGCAGCCGACTTGGGCTCTGCAGCTCTTTCGCCTGAAAGCTCCCAGAGCAGGTGCTCAGGTGGAAGAGACGAGGGGTGAAGGTATACTTAACAGGATCTGACAAAAGACAGACGTGTAGCTTCTTCAGTTTTGAGGTTTGCAGTGTTAAAGAAACTCCTGGGTAGAGCGAAACAAAAAAATGTTCCACCTTGCAGCATGCAGTCGTAGGCCTTTCTGTCCATCTCTCCCAGGGCCGTCCAGAAGTCTGCAGGCTCTGAACCTTCCTCCACCACTTGCACCTTTACAGGGCTGTCTTTGCTGAGACCCAGTTCTGGCGGACACCTAATACAAAGACAAATGTTAAAAACCATCCCTGAACTTGGACTCTATAGTTGATTATAGTAGATTATAGTTTTTATAACTCACATTTGAGTGAGACGCTCCACTGACTTCCTGCTGACCTCTCTGATGCTGCTGTGAGCTTTACAACCAGTCCAGAGGTACAACTCCCCCTGGTGGTGGTTCAGCAGGACAACAGAGCCTCTGGAGCGTAGACCTGCACAGGAACAATCCACCTCCAGCAGAGATCCCTCCTCTGGAAGCTCCCCTCGTACGCAGAACAGACGCCACTCTACTACAAGAAATACATTAAAAAGAACAGCCTCTTTTCCTGTATGAATTAGCGGGAATATGTTCCATAAAACTCTGAATGCACCTGCTTTAGCAGATGCCTGCTCTCGCATGCCCTTGTGAATGACAAGACCTCCCTGGAAAAGCTGCAGGAAACAAGGAGGTTCCTTTCCCTGAGATACAACCACCTTCAAATAAAACACAACAAATACAGTCTGTAAAACAGCAGCGCTAATGGAGAAGATTGGAAATAAAGGGAAGCATTTTATGTTCTTGTAGTAAAAGTTATACTCAAGCCAGCTACAGTACAGAATGGTGATATCAGCATTTCATTAAAATTTGATGAACCTATAAATTACGCTGTGGGAAAGAGTTTACAGTAGGTTTTAGCTGTGTGTATGTACTAATTCTCATACATTCACCTGTGATTCTTCGTGGTTGTTCATCCCAATGGACAGAAAAGCAGCAGTGTCACGTCCACTGACGCTGGAGTGACGACCCCGCCACAAAAAGAAGGCAGTGTTCTCTTTTTGTGAAGGATCCCTGTTACAATCATCTGAACTGTCCATAATGTCTACAGCAGACAGCGAGGAACAGTTCAGAACAATTTATATATGTGTACAAAAGTTTAAAGTACGAAGGCACGGTGTCTTGCTACAGATATCACTTACCAAAACGACTGATGCTGTATGTCCAGCGGATAACATAGGAGTCTCCCTCATGAAGCTGTCCGGAGCTCTCCATGGGAATTTCACTGTCATCAAACTCCTGAACGTGCCAGGTGTCCACAGACATAGTTTTCAGCTCCATTTGACGTCCCTCTTCAAGTGTGATGACTCCGTAGCCCCTCTGGACATCAACTCCACCCAGAACCCAACTGTCTCCTTCCAGTATTAGGCCCGACAGTAGAGCTTTGGCGTCACAAGAACTCAAGGCGTCTGGTGATGGCAACACAGACTGGGATGACTGAAGTGAGAAGGAACACAGGAAGAAATATGTTGGGCTATAGTGATTTCCTACATTTCCCAGAATGCTTGTTCATACTTACTCTAGCACAAGCAGGTAGAATCGAAAATAGAAAAACCTTAACTAGTGAGATGATTTTTAAAAATAAGCGATTAGGAAATCAAAATTTAAATGATCCATAAAACACGAGCATCTGTTCGTCCAAGATGAAGATGAATTTCAGTTGTAGTATTCCAACGCTGCACTGTGAGACAAACCTGTGTGTCACTTCTCACTGAGGCACCGTCCTCGCTTCCTCCACTGCTGCAGGTCCAGTCCAGAAACTTCTCTTTGAACAGAGTCGTCTCATTGTGCTCCGAGACAACGCCAAACAGCGCCCAGCTGGGGCGACCCTCCCCCCTCCTGAACAACGGAGGAAACACAAGCGAACAAACCAATATATTACATATTGATGTTTGAAGCATGAAGCTATGACTGTATACACCACACTATGTGGACGTTACTGTCCCTCTGATTGTGTGCTCAGTTTTCCATAGTTAGGTGCAGACTGGGTTTTAATGTTGCTAACTAATACTGAACTTTTTTCTGCGTCTACTGTTCACATATCCAAACAAGTGTATTCTACACGAGTGTGTAGCGTGGATTAATTACAGCATGCTGGGATTTTATAGCATGCCATGTGGACAAAATGCCGTATGCTGGAGTGTCTCCATGTGCAGAGTGGAATTACACGCTGTTTGCTTTGGTTTTACACTTTGCAGACCTCGTGTATGCAAAATACAGCAGATACTGTGAGCAGGATTTGTTCTTGTGAAATCTGGATTTCCACCCACCACTCTGTTTTGACTGTGTACACATCAGTGCTCAGTACATGTAGTTAGTTCTTACAGCTGTGTTGTCTCTAGTGTGTGATTTTGCTTTTTTATTTTTGTGAAGTACGGGCTAAAAGCTCGAATCATTTCATTGCCTGCAGTGTGAACTTACAGTTGTATGCTCGGGTTACACTGTGTGGGATCCAGTGGGTTGACTCGACAGTTGCTGTAGTCATAAGCGCCGACCCACACTTGGTGAGTCAGCTGGAAAGCAACATTTCTCCTGCTGCAGGAAACATGCTCTCCGTGCCACAGGTACACCTCTGTGCCGAAATCAAACACCAGCGCCTGGACAAAGATGAACGAAATGTATGAGCTTTATAATACAGTCACTCTGTTTAGAAACAGCACAAATCATACCAGCAAATCAACAACACGAAAAGAGACATCACACCTCAGTGGAGCCCAGCAGGGAAATAGTGGGGACGGAGGCCCAGGCTTGTTCGTGGGGCACCAGTCTGTTCTCCACCAGCCTGTACACACAGTTTGACTCCACCACACCATATTCATAGACATCATCCTCCTCTGGTGCACCAGCTCCTGTTGGGAGAAACTTGCAGCTCAGTCCGTCACGGATGCAACAGATATTAATCTAAATCTAATCTATCTAAAATGTTGTCTAGATGAAACACCTAAATTAGACTGGCTGTAGTTACACAGGTCACAGGGATAGGCAGCTGCAGCCCTGCTTCTTTTCTAACTTAGTTAGCGCTACAGCTTCTAATTGGCTGAACATACTTGATCCAGGTGAGAAGGGCAGAGAGCTGAAAAACAACCAGTGCTGCGGCTCTCTAGGATCAGGGCTGTCCATCTAGTAACATCTAACCTCTGTATTGTGTCCTCCCTCCTAGAATTGTCCAGAAGTCAGCAGCCAGGCTGCTGTCAGAGTTCAGGCCCTCCTCTAGGTGGACGACCTCAGAGGCCTGACAGCCGAGGTCCTTCTGGTTCTGAATGAATGACGCCAGCTCGAATGCCTGAAAAACAAAGAATAGCGTCAAATTCAACTGCAAAACAGAAGTATGATAGCGGGTAAAAACACAATATTAGAAACCATGTTGTTAAAATGTATTATAAAGATATTATTTTTAAAATATCTTTGTGTTTCTGTGACCCAGCAGAGTCTGTGTCCACGTTTATCATACTTTATTGCTTATCATTTATGGAAAAATATGAAGTTTGAAAAGTGTTACTATACCACACAAAAAATCACAATACCATTACCATTGAAATGCTTATTTTACACAGCACTGGCAATTTAATTATTCTAGTTTGTCACATAGATATATGTTCTTGTTAATACCTTGGTTTTCTCCTGTTCATTGGCAAACTCTCCGCTCCACAGAATGCAGTGTTCAGGAGTCACCAGCAGGAAGCAGTCACCACTGTTCAGAGAGCTCACTGAGGGCTCCACCAGACGCACCTGGACATGCTGCCTACCTGTCACCACAGGCTGCATTTAATACAAACACCTGAAGAGCATCATACCGACACACAGACATAACAAAGCAAGGGTTTTCAGACCTTTGATGTGAACAAGCATCAGGCTGCTGAACGGAGGATGAGCTGTAGCTGCAGCATCTGAGGAAGGGTCGAGGTCTTTTGAACTGGCAGAATGTGAAGGTGCCACAGACGAGTTCTTAGACCCTGGAGACAGAACAAAACCAGAGAAATTGCGAAACAAGGACAACATAGAAGCAAAGGAAAGAAATAGAACTGCGCTCACTCTTTTCTGCTTGGATCCTCTCATCGGCAGCTGTGTTGATTCTCTCTCCCATGTAGTCCTGTCTAATGTCCTCTCTGGCAGCAAGAGCCCTCAGAGGGTTTCTGGAGCCCTGGGTCCGTCGAGATGGACGCACTGACCTCCTGTGCTCTGCCACGGCTGACGTCAGCCTGTACCACACGCACACAAACACAACAAACTTCCATGAGGATGCACTAATGTGATTTTGTATTAACTACAAATAACATTATTTTGTACAAACTAAATATTGTGTATACCACTGGCATTATGCAGACATGACAAGACATTTAGAACTGTAGCTGTTTCATATTAGTATATGAATTTAAAATTCTCGTTTTGGCTCAAAAAGCACAGGTCAAAGCTGAGTTTTAGAATCATTCTCAGACACTAGAAATTTCTATTTTGATAAAATATACTTAGGATCAAGACCTGTAATATTTTTGGACTTAAGACACCAGAACATGTTGTGTAAACAACATGTGTTAGGCACTTGATGAAATGCAAAACAGATCAGGACTGCTTCCTTCTACTACATCCCTGCATTTATAATACAACAGCAGCAAAAGCTAATAATGTTACAGTCAGGCTCACATGGGTGTGCTGGTCTGGCAGAGGACATCCAGGTCCTGGTCACTCTCTGTGGCAGCAATGTCTCCACTGGGTGGCTGAGAGCAGGCGGAGGGAGGTGACTGATCACTGTAGAAACCTCCATCAGATGCGACCGAATCGTCAACACACGTCTGCTCCTTCACCTCTTCTGGAGGCACCGAGAGTGGGGAGCTCTGTGGAGCTGCTGAGAACAAAGACTCAAAACCTCAGAATGTGCTTTTACAGCTCCTGTAAATGAGCTTTTACATTAGAAACTGTCTGCATTTTAATCTTACCTTCAAAATCGAACACAATAAAATAGAATAAATAGAGAAAAGGTGGCACTGAGTCGCAACAGTTGATCATTTCTGTCTGACTGAGTAGATCCAAGAGCTAACGGATGGTGAATACATGTGACAAGCATCGCTGAGACCAGCACAAAGCAGGTAAACTCACCTCTGTTGGCCACGCATCCTGCTCCCTGCTCATTTCTTTCCTGCTGTGCATTCGTTTCCTCGGTTTTGTCCACATTAAGTTCTTCTTCTTCAGCTTCTTTACACTGTACAGGCAGAGAAGCTCATCTGTTACAGGTATGCACAAGCTTGTACGTATATTTACATATCAGAAATATCAGAAAGGTCATAACATGAAAGAATGCTCGGCTACATCACCTTCTGCCTCCACTGAGGCTGAATCAGGTTTTTGGTGGGAGATGACACTTCTTGGGCCTCAAAGGACAGATTTGTCTGAGGATTAATTCAAACGGTACATATGGATAGTAGTATAAGATGTCTGCCATTCCTGCAGATTAACATGCATTCTCGGTTTACATTTGATTGCTTAAAATATTCAGACATTCCTCTAAAACAATGAATCCACTGCACAAAGCAAGGTAGCTAAGGACATGGATGAGCAGGTTTGGTGCATATGTTAGAGTGGAGACTGCGAGACACACTTCCCTTTCCAAAATAGTTGAAGCAATTAAAGTGAATGTAGTGTAAATAAAACTCCAAACTATCAAGTTAGCAAGTTATCATGTCTAGCCCATTACAGCAGGAGTGATGTATCGTGACTAAAACCTACAAATTATATCTATACATCTGAACCTTTTTCATTAGACATTTAGCACTACGATTTTTTATTTTATTCCAAACAAACAACAAGATAGAAAGGGTGACGTGAGAGCTGTGATGTATCACTTCAGAAAAAACATTGTTGTTTGTTTAAAAAAGAAACAAAAAACATCCAGATGAGTCTGGACAATGACGAAAAAGGTCTTAACTGTGTGCAAAACACTCCAAACCAACACGCAGTGTTTAGTCATGCACACAATTACCTGATTGAAACACATGATATATTGGGGTGTACTGCTAAAATAGACAGAGGCAAAAACAGGCTCCTGGGAGAATAAAGAGAGAGAGAGAGAGGGGCTACGACTATTTACAATGAGATCTTTAAATGTTCATTTTCATACTGAAGATTTAAAAGAATGTCTGAATTTATTATTTGTTTTGGGACTTACCCAGCACTGAGGACTGGCCCTGTCCGTATGAAGGTTTTCTGTTTCTTCCTGCAGATTGCAAAGTATAAATAGACTTAGATCATGAATTAATAGGAAACACAATAGATAGAAGTAGGAAATCAATGCAACCACACAAACACACACACACACATTCACCAGACCTTTACCCTAACCCCAACAATTACCCTAACCCTAAAGCCTAGTCTTAACCCTGAAAACACAAGCATTGTATTTGAACTCACACTTACACACGCACAGACTCAGCATGTTCACAGCTGAGACCTTAAGGTCATAAGGCCACAAACTAACCAGAATCCAGAATCTGTAATCAGTTTGTTTACATTCCACATTGCATTGTGAGGCAGAGTTAGGGTTAGGGTTAGGGTTAAAATCATTGCAGTGCATAAACACCGACTTGCCCTGATGTATTCCTCTGTGACATAAGTCTGATCTCAGTTCATTTAGCACGTACCAAATCCAGAGGGCTGTTGCCAAGAGTTGCTATATCTGGTTTCAGTGGAATGACAAATACTCAGATCCAACCACCAGCCTCTTCTTAGTGAGAGCAAACTCAGTAACCTCAAACTGCAGCACTGAATCTTACACTGCTTTTTCAGAGAGTGTAAAAAAAAATCTCTTAATTGGTTTTGAATTTGGCACGTCAAATGTAATTTCCTTGATAGCAGATAGACTGATATAATACAGTCTGGTCTACATCATGTTACAGATACCACAGCTAAGTTTTAGGTTTAACAGTTTCTTACCTTACTACTGGTGTTGGTTGTGTCGTTCAGTTTAGTGGAGCTGTCTCCCAGGGTGACCTTGACATGTCCCGTGGCTGTCGTTGCACTCTTTTGCTCATCCTGTTGCCTTCTGGTTAGTTTACACAATAAAAACATAGAACCCATAAAAAAACAAAAACAATACAGTTTCATTAGTACTAAAACTATTGATGATAAATATTTTTCAGGTTAATTGTGTAAATTAAGGTTGCATTGGTATGATATTTTGACAGTATGACAACAAAAGTGTCATTACTTAGTATAACTAGTATAACGTAGTTGCTTTTTTCAGCCAGGCTGAGGATAATTATATCAATAGTGTATTTGATGATAAACAAACCTCACATTTGTGGGTAAATATCCAAAGTAATTGCTGATTTTATTTCTTTCCCTGGGACTAGAGACTGGTAATATCAGTTTTGCTTTATTAATATCTGCTGCTGCATTTGTGCACATGGCACCCAATGCCAAGTCTGACAGGAATGTACAGCATGATCTCCTGTTATTACAATACCAGCAATAAGGACATTTACATGGAATGATAACCTGTATTCAGATCATCATCATTATCAAAGTGCATTCCTGCAAACTTCAGAAGGTTGGTTTTCACTTAATGTCCATCACTTACGGAACTTTCGTATCAGTATCTGAACCGTGATCCAAAATCAAGACGCTCTGCTCCTGTGGCATGGCCTGACAGAACCTCTCATCCACAGGAGGATCCTGCTCTGGTGAGGCTCTTGCAGGAGTAGAGACACTAGTTTCCTTTCTGTTTCGGTATTTCTGCCTCCAAGGAGCAGCAGTCTGTGAGCCTCCCTCCACACTTGCAGGTTTCTCTCTCCATGGTGTTGTAGAGAATTCCTGCTTCTCGATTTCCTCCAGCCTCCCTTGTATCTCTGGATCTTCACAGTCTTTACCATTCTGTTCATGGCTGAACGATGAATCCACTTGACTTTCCTCAGTCCTGTTCCACTCTGAACCTCTAGAGCAGAACTTCTTCAGGATTCCTCTCAAGCCTGACTCAGAGTCCTGGTGTTGTAGGTCGTCCTGGGCAGGACTGTGCTCTCCTGACCTGGTACCAGTGTCCTGCCTTGACTGGGAAAGACGTATTTCACTGGGTTTTAGATTGGCAGACGAGGCCTGCTGTCTGTCAGAGAGATCAGAGGACAAACAGAAAGCAGGAAGCAGCACGGGACCTTTCTGGAGCTGAACAGAAACAGAAAATTAAATAGAGAGTTATTTATTGTACTAGAATGATTTAGAAATATGTTATTATAAATGGAATATACTGACTTTGCTCCTTTAAAAGCTCTTTTATTCGTGTTTTTCGTGTGTGTGGAACAAGTAATATAAATATACATTGACTTGATTATATCACTTTTGTTCTAACATATGCTCACCAGGTTGACCTCCTCCACGGTGATGGGTTGAGTGCGATACCGAGACCCCTTCTGCCTTCGCCTCTCGGGGGGCCCATCATCCTGCCTCCCCGGTAGAGACAGTTTGTTGAAGAGCGCCAACTTCTCGCTCATACTGAGCTTGCAGCTCTCATCGCCACCTTCTGCAGACTCAGATTGCACAGACCGAGACTCTGCTGGAGGTGCAGGGACACTGCAATGAAAAACCATCAAAGTACTTTATATTTAGGATATATTAAAATATAAATAAAAGCTATGGGGCCATATTCTATAACATACACAACGAAAATACAAACAAAATCAGCAAAACAACACGGAACTCTTTTTACTAACTAGTATTGTCTGTGTCATATCTAAAGTTGATCAAATTATACCCTTGTTTAGCAGACTTACATTTTATCTGTGTTTTTCACCTTGTTAATCATTTCATTTCCATTCAGCTCTAACACATAGGTTGGAAACCACTACTATAATATGATTCTACATGTATGTGTTCTCTGACCACTGAAGCTAACACCTGATCCAGTTATGGAGGCCTCAGGATTGTACAGAAAGCCCACCTGATGGAAACCATTTCCTCACAGGTGACAGGCTGAGTTAGAAAGCGATGCTCGTTGCCACGTCGCACCCTGCGTTCATGACAAACGCTGCTGGAACGAGGCTTCAGGAAGGCAGAGGCCTTTGGAGCCGCAGACTTCTCCAGCTCCTGCAGAAGTGTCAGGGAAGAGAAACATCAGCGCGTCACTTTTCTTTGCTACAGGTGGAGCCCAACCTTCAAGAACAAGTATGGCCTCCACCTGCTAAATAAGTAAGAAGGGAGATCGCAAAAATGGCAGTGAAAACTCTCTCTCCTGGTGTCTCTTGTTCTATGTGTTGGGGCTGAGGGAAGGAGGGGGAAGAGGGTCAGAGGCTGGTGAATAAGGCGTCCTGCAAGCGAGCTGTGAAGTGGAGCGTCTAGGCTACATGGATGGCATAGCAGCCCAACAGGTCACAGTGTAACCAGAGCTCTGCCAGCTTCAGTTACGTCCCCACCTGCCTCCACAGAGCAGCGGGCTAATTATAACACAGCTGCTATGGTTGTTAATGGCAATACAGTGTTTAGCACATTCTCACCTGATGCTTCATGACTAAAACAGGGCAGGAGCTGAAATGTTATAATGCTTGTTTTATCTTCTGAATACTGACATCATTTTTTAATATGTTCTCGTCACACTAGAAATGCCGTCTCTCTTTTAATAAGTACAGATATACATACTGTAGCACCAAACCAAAGTGTGTGTGTCCGGTGAAGGCACCTGTTTGACCGTCACTCAACGTGATTAGGTTCTGTTCTGCATGTTCAGCGCTGGCTCACCGTGGATGGGACTGTAAGGTGAGCAGCCGGAGTGACTGTCGATGACCGTTTTCTGTTAAACTGCTAATAACCAGTCCATAATGCTAACCTTTATTCTAATAAAAAGATTAGATTCACATTGTAACAAGTGCAATGGTGTAACCATTGAGCTATAACATTAGATGTATCTGCAGTATACGCATGATCTCCACACTGAAGCCTTTATAGCAGCAGGTGTTAGGACGAACAGCATGCATCAGTGAAAATGAGCAGCTCATGAATAGCAATGGAGATCCTGTTTCAGTATTAAAAGCAACACAGACTTACTTTAAACAAGGACATCTTGGCTGCGACACTCATTTTGGCTCTTTCATCAGTTACCACATCAGCTGTAGGAACAAAGACACAAAACAGCACGACATGAAGATCAGAAAATAAACATGACACTGTGCCAGAAAGCGACAGAGGCGTATAGGGAACCACACCAAAAAAAAGTGCTAGTGATAAAATGAAACACAATTAACACTGATTTCAGGACATAGAGAGTAAAGAGTGATTTCTGCTGACACATGTACCGTCAGGGTACGATACAGGGGGTGAAAGTGACACTATTTTCAGCGCTTTGGATCAGTAAACTAACACAGGGAACTTCAAATGAAGCAGCGCTTAAATTAAGATACCAGTTTTAACACTTGGTTGTAAATGGAAACCCACAGGCGTCAGCTGATGCTGGAATTATTCCCTTTGCTGCTCAGACAGACCTTCACTGTAGCCGCCATCACTCGCTGTGCGTTTAGGTTTTCAGTTTTACCTTCAGCAGATGAAATGCAGCTCGTGTCACATGCCATAGAAGCAGAAAATCCACTTTTCTAGCTTTAAAATAGTCTTGGGTTGCTTGTGCAGTATGATTTGGGTCATTGTCCATCCACACTCCGAACCATAGTCCAGTGAATTTCTAAGCATTTGTCTGAATCGGATAAAATATACAAGTATGAGTTGGTCTGGTCTCTGTACTGTCTGTCGCCAGGGAAAACGTTTGTGCGTATATCATGTACAACATGTATGTTCCATACAGTGGCAGAACAACTCATCAGCACATTATTTCACATAAGGAAGTGGAATATTCTGCTTTTCAACAGAGCTGCATTTCACTAAATGCAAAAATCCTTCAGCAGAAGATTACATGGAATCCTATTAAAGCACTTTCTGTAGATCACACACACAATACCTGATCAGCAAGCTCTGCAATAATACAATCTGTACAAACTCTACAGCTTCAATAAAAAATGTTGTCTGATTTTCTGAGAGCTGCATAATGAAAAATTTAATGTTGAAAAAAGTTTTTGTGAATCATTAACTTATGTTGTATTTGTGCAGCTAATATACTGTGGAGTGTCAAAAATAACAACAGCAATGAGAAGGTCAGTAGCTGTGCTGTGAAGTCTCCAGGTGACACATGCTTGTAATCTTTTTATCGTGGACTTAAGAGTGAGACTGACTTAGCATAGCTACACTGCTCACATGATTTTGTGAGACGTGAATCTGTCATCGCGAAGGAGATCGACGATGGTGAACCTAACAATACAACCTGATTAATAATACGTTTTTTGGGGCAGCTGTGACAGTCAAAATATTTGTTTTGTAACCAACATATGAAGAGAAGATTTGACATATTTGATGTTTCTCTGTTAATATTTTATATAAGAGTGGTGGTTTGGTGGTTAAGCTGGTGATTAAATGTGATGACAGTGTTGCGTTAAGACAGCCTTACCTTTACAGTTCTCCTCCTCAGCAGGATCCAGCAGCCTATGAAAATGCAAAATGTGAGATCATGAAGTGCAACACGAACAGCAAGACGATGCGGACGCTCCCGTGCATTCTCGCTAGGATCCTGCTATAAGTTTACACTGCATGTGTTACAATCAGGATACTGTGTCATATTTGCATGCTAAGTAAAGCGACACTGTTGAGGAAATGATGGCAGACATACCCATGCAAACCACACCGGGGCTTTGATGCAAAGGTGCTGCACTTGCCACACCTCAAAACGTGAGTGTATTTTTCTTACAGAGGACCAAATATCAAGCACAAACTTACAGAAATGTGTCGATAGTCTGTCAAAAATCATAATTCTACATTAACCTATAAAGTGCTTGCACTGAGACTCAATTACTGTGGGGACATGTCAATCATAGACAGAGAGATGAAGAGAAAAATATTTCAAATGCAATCTTTTAAAAACACATCACACCAAACAGAGCTTGTGCAAACAGCCCCTACCCGCTGCTCTCCTCCACCTCATTGGCTGTAATCGGCTGGGTCCTGAAGCGTTCGCTGGTCTTGCGATTTCCACCTGACCCAACAGGGAGATAGCGCCGGGTGCGCCGCCGGACGCCATCAGCACCGGGCTTCATGGCCAGGTCCAGAGAGGATGTGGCTCGCCCAGCATCAGGGCAGCTGGTGTCCATACACACAGAGCAGGAGGAGGAAAAGGGGGAAATGATGTTGATGTGAAAACACACACGAGCCACATTGATACACAGTCTGGGAGTGATACTATCTTTCTCAGGCTGTGCTCTGCTACCAGTCTGCTGTATAGGGTCACTAACACCAGATTGTGGAGTTGCAAGGCGTCCCCATGAGGGACAACGTGTCCCTCCCCACTCATCAATCTGGCAGAGTCCTGGGAACCCCGCCTAGTTGGAGCAGGAGTGAAGGTAAAGGAGGATTAGGGAGTTCATAGAAACAAAATGCAATATTGAACCTTTCCAACAAATGTTGCCTAAAAATGTACCAACGGTAAAAGGTGACGTGGTCCGTCTTGGTTCTGTTTTAGCATCTACAAGAAAAAGAACCAGACCACATGATGGGAAGTTAAGCTGAGCGAGTACCAACTCTCAGCACCAACTCTGCGAGGGAAATATCAGACTGGCTTTAAAACACCCTGCTGGGACTCACTGATTTAGACCTCTGAGTTTTAATTAGCAACAAAGGCTGCTGGTTAGGGATCAGACGAGGATCTGCTGCTGCTGAAAGCTTGTTGGTTGTTGGTAGGAGCCAGATCAAATTTAAAAACTTACTGTGGGAGATTTACATATTAAAAAATGCTTATTTTTGACATGCGGTTGTAAATCACTATGTTGGAGCAACGTGATGTCTAGGTGACAAACACTGAAGCAGGTGTGATGAGGGTTATGAAGCCGGCATGCTGCTTTATTTGTGTTTGGACTAATTAGACCAAAGACACCTGCTCCTGTCCACATTCAGGCTCAGCAGCAAGAACTTAGACACACAGTGTCTCTGTGCTTTGCTTTTTACCAGTGTGTCCTCATGTGCTTTCAGTAGATGTGCTTCTCTTCTTTCCTATCTTAGATATGCGTAGGTTTAACACAGAAAACGCTCTAATAGCTACGAATGATGAGCTCTGTGTTTGGCATTTTTCAGCCAATGAACATGTCATTCACTTGAGACACGACTCACCTCGTCAGGTGGTTGGACTCTAATCCGTTAGCAACCCCTCGCGTCCTGCCGTTAACTGTCCTGAGGCTGTTCGAGTTCAGCGTCCCCCTGTGGGTCTGGATCGCCGGGTCATGTGTCTCTCTCCCGTCTTTCCTCACCCATTTGGATGGAAGCTCCTCTGTGTTGCCATAACGTTCGGCCAGTTCTCGTCTCCTTTCAGCCTTATAGCGGGCAATGCGCTCTGACCTGGGCTCCACAACTGGGTTCTCCATGCTGTCCATGTCTCTTAGAAGGAATTCAGAAGTGAACACAGACGGCTCTGTCTTGAATCAAATAAAAGTCAGATTCCATCAGCCTTAAAGTCTTCTTGCTTTGCTGTGCCACCAATCTGTACATCAGTGAGTGAGACGTTCACCTACAACGGGAAGAAGCAAACAGAAAGCCTCATTACTTAAAAATGTCTTCCCAGAGACGTCCACGGCAACATTGATGAGCTGCTGCTTTCATTATATATTAACCAATAAGAAAAAAATATCCTTCATTTGTGCCACGCTCTTGCTTTGGTGCGTGTAAGATGAGCTGTACCAGCCTGCAGTGCCATGCGGGGATCTCCCCTTGCACTGAAACGTGACACCAGCTCAGCTCGTCCCTGCGTCCAGGACTTGACGGCACATAGTCTGCAGACTTGCTGCTCCTTTCCACAACCTTGACTATAACTTAAGTCGATAAAGTGACTGTGGTCAGAAGGTTGTGTAAGCTGCAGAGCCAGATATAGGACAATAGAGAACATATCTGTCATCTTGCGGAAAAACTCCACCTAATTATTAGCTATTGTTTAAATGCATTTGAATTATGATTAATTCCTAAGAAACACAGAGGCACCAAAAAAGTCCCTGGGGGTCTATGTGGTTGCCTGGAAATGAGTAAACACTAACAAAGCAGACATAAATAGTCCTGATATGACACAGTTTGCATTTAGAGACAGCAACGAACCATGAGCTATACTGGCACACGCTTGAGAGTGTACAAACAGAAATGTGTTCGCATGTGTGTCTGTGTGCTTTTCCAAAACTGTGGGTGTAAGCATTCCTGGTGCAGGAAGCACAATGGAAGCCGAACAAAGAGACGTGAGCCACAGACTTAGTACACCAGATACATCCACTGCAGGGCTGAACTGTTGTGTTGGCAGCTGAGACACAAAGTGAAAGATGCAACTTTTATATATACAGTAGATTACCAGTTTTGCTGCTACTGCTGGAGAGAGACATACAGTGAACAGAAAAAATAAATCATAAAAGTGTCTACTACTAGTACTGGTCACATGCTCATTATATGTTCAACATCTAAACTATGCAGATGTCCAGTGAATACACCGAAGGCCACGTTTTGGAGACTTTGTCAGCAGTAAAGTGCAGAGAGCTTCAATGAGCTGAACTGTAAGATGCACTAGAAGAAGACACGCTTAGTGTTTCAGTGTTTCACATGTTCATAATACACACGTGTATGTTCTTCTAACAAAGAAATATTCAGCCACAGAATAACTCACCTCCCTGTCCAGACCCACAGAAGGCAAAGCTCAAGCATCTTCACTTTCATCGGTGACACACTCCTTTACGGTTTTGTTAGCAAAACACAAGTTAAGGTTGAAAGTAGGCTCATTTGCGTAAATAGCAGAAGTCCTTTGACATGCTGGAGGATTGTCAGTCTAGGGGGAGAATGCCACTGCGGCTCAACAGGGATCATGGTCTTGTTATCCAGTGACACTGGCCCTGAAAAAAAAATGCCACATGGCCCATTCTCTACCTACTGGACCCATGACTTCCTCACAGCTCATGACAAAGACTGTGTTCTACAAGCCTGTGGCTGGTTCTGTTAGGAGAGACTTTACTCAAGGTGCAGACATATGAGGTGTTACATAACGAGACAACCTTAGTGTCCAGCAGCCAGATTAAATGGCTGTGGGAGGGAGGGCTTCATACCAACTGTACCTGTCCAGACTGAGCAAAGTAGTCCCAGCAGGACGCGTCCCACCGCCGCACATTCTTTGCCACTTTCTACACTGTATGTAGACTAAGGGGGTAACTGTTCACCAAACAAGTGTGGACACTAAGAATAAGATTCATAAACGTCATCTACAGTACAGAAGCCTAAATAAAACACGCTCACTAAGACCCGGAACGTTTGTGGCCAAATTGCGCTTCTTCACCCAAAACTACTTTTTTCCCTCACACACCTGGTGCACAAACCACTGACCCTAATATGTGAAATACTCAACAGATCAACTGCGTGTTCAGGAAGCTCTGTCCCACATCATGAAGTCCCACCGTGTCCAGTACTTACGTGCTCTGTGTGAAGCTGCCGTGCGCGGAGTTGCTGCGCCTTCGTGCGCCTTCCTGCGCCCCACTGGTCCTCAACTGTGACTCCAAATGTAGGCGCACCCGCAGCTGTGGAGGGCTCTCCGTATTAAGAGGGGGGAGTATAAATAGATGGAAAAACTACAGGAAGTAGCTGTGAACCCGGCCTGTAGCCGCTGCAGCCGCGGTCGTCGCCTTGCTGGGTCAGACTCACCATTGTGCGCATGTGGTGGACATAAAATACTTCACACTCCATAAAGTGAGTGCACGGTGGATTTAGTGGCACGAGCCTCCACTGAAATCTTCAGTGCTTCTTGAAGAAAGGAATAACCAGAGATCCTAAAGATTGCTTCGAGAGAAACATTGCCCCTTACGCGCACCCTGCTTACGTGATCAGAGCATCTACTACACCTACAGGTAGAGGCGCCGCGTACGGACAGGCAAAGCAGGCAATTGCCTAGGGCCCCGAGGCCAAGGGGGGCCCCAGAGGACCAACACGAATTGAACCGCATCAGAACAGCAGTAGTGAGACTGTGAAAACATGTCATTGACAGCAGCACTGTCAGCAGCTCTCACAGACCCCCTTTACGGGCCCCACCCCTCCCTCTCGGTGCCGGCTGACCGGAAGTAAACAAACAGCGCGAGGCAGCCTCTGCTCCGCGGAAATGTAACGAAACTATTGTTCTGGAAGCGAAAAGAGGTAGAAGAGAAAGGAAGAAGAAAAGAAAAGGAGACAAGGCAGTGGTAAGTAGAAGAGTTTGTGGCTGTTTTTATATTTCCAAAGTTGCTTTTACATTTTGGTCAATTTGATTATTCTTGTGTTGTTTTCCAGTTATTATTGTTATAATATTTTTATTTAGGTTTTATTACTATTGATCTATTTTATTTAATAATTTTTGTTTATTTTAATGTTGAAATTTGCTTCTTTTATTGGTGCTTTTTATTAGAAATAAAGATTTATTTCATAAAGTAAAATTCGTTTTTTGCTGTTCTTTATTAGCATTCACAATTTTAATTTTAAGATACAATCACAGTGTTGTCAGTGTCAGTCTTGGACGTATAGGCTACGTATGATGAAACCTAGTTTGAGGGCCCCCTTGGAATTTTTTGCCTGGGGCCCCAAGAGACCCTTGCAGCGCCCCTGCCTACAGGTTCAGAGTAAACTCCACAGCCTGAATAAACAGGCAGGGATCTAGGAATAACGTCAAAGGCTCTATAGAAATAGACAAACCCATTGTAAAATAATGGTTTACATTTACTATGAAAACATGGAAAAGCATATAATTTCACATTTATTCCTTTTTTTTAGTGCTTACAAAAGAAGATGAATGCTGAAAAACGACGTGTGTGTAAACCAACTCTGAAACAAACTGATGACAATCTTTGTTTCTCTCTGAACCTCCCATTGTGGAGTTGGTCCTCTCATAAATGTTGCAGCGCTGACCCCGTCTGTTCAGACAAAGAAATGATGCGTTTGCTTTTAAGTTGCTTTAAAGCTACCTTTAAATATAGTTTTTTGGCAAAATGTTCATCCAAACGAAGTAAGCAGCCTACGCCTGGATCAGTGGTGCGAAAAGAAAATGCAGAGACAGATCTGTGAGATAATTATTTATAGAAATGCTTTTTGTATGAACAGCATAACACATGCACAAGTAGAAAAATATCTTGTATAATCTGTCAATGCAAACATAAATACAGGTGTAATCTATACCAGTAAATACACCAAATATCATTATATTAACAAAAATGAAGGACTTAATTTCCTCTAGTGCATACAAGCGTAGAACAAAAAGAAAAAACGCTGGTGAAAGAACAAACCAAGTCATCAACATAAAGGGCTCATAATAGTGTATTCAGCTAGTTATGGAAAAACTGAATTCATATTTTGAATATAGCACATTAAGACTACGCCTTTGTGGAAATACACAGCATACAACTCATGGACTCTAAACCAAGGGACTCAGCTCTTATGTAGGCAGATTAAATTTTGTTTGTTTTAGCAAATACATACTTCGAAACTTTTTTTGTTCGGATAAAAATGTTTCACGCTCACCGGTAGTGTGGGACGTTTGTGTGCCGTAAGAGCTTTGCCCTTAAAATCAGGCAAACCTGTGTAAATTCAATGTGCTGATGTTTATAAGGTCTTTCATGATGTTGGTGAACAGTCCCTGCATACGGTCAAAGCATACGTGGACTCGCTAGCATAGCTGACTGTAAGGAAGCCGCAGAAGGAGCTGAAGTTTTCTTCCATCACTCCTCGTTCCACTGAAATCTTCAGTGCTTCTTGAAGAAAGGAAGAACCAGAGCTTTGGCAGCTGAGATGCGCCTGCTCGGGCTGAATGCCAAACATTGCTGCAAGTAACAAACACCCTGCTTACTTTTTTCTATTCCATACATATGATCATAGTAAGAGTAAAGTTATAACACAGATCTGCTCACAGCTAGTAGGTCGCTTTCATCTGGGCCCAGATTGGGAAGCAGGTTGATGCGAGTGCCCTCTGGTCCCAGGCTGACTGAGTATGAGACCGGGCTGTCCTTTGGCCAGTCCTCTTCATCAGGTAGACCAGTAATCCTGACCAACGTAGGGCAAAAATGACCAACCAATCAAGACTAAAACATAAAGTGCTACTCTGACAAAACAGTTATAGCATCATAAATCATTAATGCTCAACCTATTACAGATAAACGGAAAGGAAATACTTACTCAAAGATTTTCTGCAGCTGCTGCACCTCTGTAAATCCCTTAAACAACGGTCTGTGGTGTTTCAGAAAGAGGCACAACAAATCTCATATGGCAGCTTTATGTCTGTTTTCACTGTGCAGTAAGTTTTAGCTCTACGTTTAAAAGTGTAGCTATAAAGTGTCACAAATCCCCTCAAGCTGTGTACTGAAGAGGCATCCTTACCTCAGGAGGAAGAGCTCAGCAAAGATGCAGCCAGCGCTCCACATATCCACAGAGGACGTGTAAACAGAGTTCAGCAGCACCTCAGGCGCTCTGTACCAGAGTGTCACCACCTGAACAAAGAGCGGTTTAAAGAGAAAATAAAGAAATAAAAACACGATACAACAGGTGAGAGAGCGGACAAAAAACATTTTTCACCTCAGGCCAAGAAACACACGATGCAATGTTATATACTGAAAAAAACAGAATTACTGCAGTACAACTAGGAAAAGTTACACATCGATTAACTGTGACCTGACATACACCAGGGGTGAGAGCGATATTAAAGGTGTAGATGCGTGCTAGGCCAAAGTCTGCAATCTTGATTTCTCCTCGACTGCTGACTAAGATGTTTTCTGGTTTCAAGTCACGATGCAGCACCATGTTTGTGTGTAAGAAGTCCAGTCCCTGCAGCAGCTGCAGCATCACGTTCTACAGAAAGAAAACAGCACTGTAACACTTACTATTCAAGATCAGAGAGAGTGCAAATTTATTATGTAAGAGTTCAGGGAAATACTTCTGCCCATTGCTCAGAGACAGAATTAATCATATTTGAGGTTGATTTTAGCAGATATCTGAGCAGAAAAATCATTTGTGGAGTGTGGTGAGTGAAATTCAACATGTTAGAAAACGTGCTTCAAAGGACAGTTAGCGAAATAAAATAAAAACAAAATTAATGGATATTTTAGTATTTGTAAGTATATTTAGTAAAGAACATACAGTATGCAGGAGTTGTGATTATTTCAGTTGTTTTTTTAAACTTGAATACATGCTACTCTGCTATGATAAATGAGGTAACAGGTCCCCACCTTAATACACTCATGGCTCAGTCCAGAAGCAGGAACCTTAGAGAGGAACGTGGACAGGTCCTGATCGATGTACTCCAACACTACGGTGAGGTCCAAACTCCTGCCCACTGCTACGGCAGAGGCATCCAACAACCTGGGTGATTAAACCACAGAGGGATGTAGATTAAACCAAAATTACATTATTATAAACTAAACTAAAAAGGAAATGAGAATCTCAATGTAATCTGGGAGACATCGCTCAAAAATCCATTCAAAGATAAAAAAAAAAAAGTATAGGAAAATGCTGAATTGTTTGCTTTGGTGTTGTAAAAATATCTTTCAGTTTATAATTTATAAGTTTATTTATAGCAAGAATAATTAAAATAACTGTAAGAGAGCAACGTGGTTGACAGTATTTATTATTATGATTATTTTGAATAAAGAGCCAGCATGGTGACTTACCTGACTATGTTGGGGTGGTTGAAGTACTTCATTTTCACCAGCAGCGCCACCTCCCGGATCATAAAGGCCGGGATCCCGGTCTCTGAAGAGTCTCCACGCACGATGAACTTCTTCACCGCCAGGAGGCGCTGTTGCTGCCCCACCTCTCTGGCTTTATACACTTTACCGTAAGAGCCTTGTCCTACTTCTGCCAGCAGCTCGTAGCACAAACCTTCGCTGCTGACGTCCATTGTCTTCAGGATAATTTGTCCCGACCTTTCCAGAGAGGTGTCCACTGTAGGATGTCAGGTTTAACTGCAGTCGAGCGAGAGACTTTGCTAATGTTAGCTAACAATCCAGTGCACGCACTGCGCTTTGCAGGTTAGTTAGCAGGTACCTGTCACCTACTGCAGTGCACGTAAACATGTGTAACACCTGTAATAATTCTCAGTTTGCTGCTGGCTGCGTGCTGGCTTTCTCCTAACTTTACCTCAGAGAACAGGGCGCACTTTCTCCTCCACCCCGCCTCCTGCAGGGAAATGTCGATACATAAGCTCTATCAGAGAATTATGAGGGGGAAAAAAATTGTCTTACACGTGATTCCTGCAGCTGTCTGTAAACTGATGCTGCGTTCAGGTGCACATAAGAAGGACGAGACTAGTGCAAAAAAATACACAGAGAGTAACGTGGTATAGCATTAGGATTATAGTATAGTATAGTATAACTGACATATGACATTTTGAGGTAAAACCACAATTTTCTTAGAGAAAATTACGATGCTTGCAGACGTGATGTTTAGAAAAGAAAAAAGATGAATCATCAATTGCTTCTGTAAGTTTGTTTTTATCTGTTAAGAAAACATTGTGGTAAACATACAAAGTAAACCAGAGATCACACAACAGTCCTTTAATAATGAAAGGAGAGGTTTTTAAACTGGTTTAAAACGTCGAACCAAACATACTGAACAGTTTGACTTTGGTGCAGGACTGCAGTCAGTTCTGAACAAAAGTGCACAGCAAATTGCATATTAGTTGCATTTTAGAAAATCATCCACACAAAGATCCTATGTCCTGGCAGACTGCTAAAAACTCAACAGTGTTTTAGAGTGTTTGTTAAAAGCCCAGCAGTTACTCGCTTTTCAATTTGGCATCAGCCGATTTAGATTTCCTTGCCAGCATCATGGTATCCAGATGTAGGTTGCGGTGGAGAATGACTGAGCCGCAGGTGAGAGCTCCAGCGAGAGCTCCAGAGAGGCCACACAGAAGCACATCCTGACCTGTGAGGCGAAAACATCACATGTCCGAATGCAGGGGAATCTAGGAAGGAAATAAGCGATGCGGAATGTAAACGAACCGACCTGTCAGATACAGGTTCTTCAGCGGAGTCTGAGGCCTCACTGTAGCACAGAGTTCCAGATTGAACCGGGCGATGCCGTGATCTGCCCCGTAGATTTCACCTTTGGCAGATCCAATGTAGTGTGTGTTTGTGATGGGAGTTCCAGCATCAATGTACTCAATCTGCACAAGCACAGAGACAGCCCGTGTTCATACGCCAATGAACCACAACATTAAAACGTTACAATGGCACCTGTCAAAGAAGATGATATGTCTGGCAGCATGTACGGGTACGTAGCTACTGTGGACCTATGCTGTAGTAAACATCTGCTGAGCGTGGCAAGCTTTTTTTAGTCATGCGAGACACCCAGCGCTAGCTCCCTGAGCGCCGACTATGGCTGCTCACTGCTCCCCCCTTCTGCTAAAACTGTGTAAGGTTTTTAAGCCTAAACAACTATTTAGCAGTTAAGGCCTTTTCATTGTGACAAGTCACAATGTAAATCTTCAAATGCAGAGAACACATTTCACTGTGTGTTGTACACTGTATAATGATATTACAGTAAACAGGTTTTACGTTTACATGACAGATCAGCAACCAGCTAAGAGGAGAGAAAACACTGATTCGGAAGCTTTACCTTGTCTCTGGTTATCTTTGGGAAGATCTCCAGAACCACCTCCAGAACAGTGTCGATGAAAGTCTGTTTCAGCTCTTTGTAGCCCGTCGCTCTGTTCTTCACTTTGTCGTCCTTCCACTCCTCAAACCACTTGTACTTGGCAAAGCTGACCAGGGTCAAAGTGGACTTGCCTAGTGTAAGAAAACACTTCACATACTGCACATAATCTAATGCATGAATGAATGCGTGAACTTGGCTTCACCATGACTTTACTGATGTGCTGCATCCCTCTCCTCTGTACCTGGTGATCTCTCCTCCCATGTTGAATCTTTAGCTGATGGAGAGGCGATAAACAGCAGAGGTACATTCTTCGCAGCCTCCTCCCTGTGTCCATTCATGTATTTATCCATTCTGTGAAAGAAAACAATTCATGTACAGTGTATTCACTCACATCAACCACTTAACTCCCAGCATGCAGACATAAATTTTGTAATGTTGAACGACCACAGATAATAGATAAAAATTGATGCCACAACATACAGTTCATCAAAGTTGTTCTCCGCAAAGACCCAGTAGTTGTTTGCCTTCAGACCCAACTCCTCCTTGGTTCCATTCAGACCAATAAAGAAGCTCAGACCACCTTCACCGTGCTTCATCAGACTCAGCTGCTTCTGGATGGCTGAAAGAGTCACATCATACAGTAGAACTTTATATTGTCATTATTGTCTTCTGCTAAAACTGTGTAAGGTTTTTAAGCCTAAACAACTATTTAGCAGTTAAGGCCTTTTCATTGTGACAAGTCACAATGTAAATCTTCTCATCTTATCTTACTTGTCTATGTGTTGTTTGGTTATTTTGACAAACTTCATGTTTTGGAGAAATGTTTGGGACGTCTTGACAGCTCACTTTGACACAGATATGCCTACTTTACATACAAATCATCCAAAAGTGTGTCTTGGTTGCTACACTCCCTGACCTGGCATGGCCTGCAGGTCTGTGGGCAGCAGCTTCTGGTAAGTGTTGTAGATACCAGCATTAGAGATGACCATGGGGGCACGGACATGAATTTCTTCCTGACCCTTCATGACGCTCACACCTGGAAACACAGATAAAAACAGACAGATGATGAATAAT
>JAUMTR010000026.1:6608870-6718323 GCA_032270685.1 Microctenopoma stevenorrisi
AGAGGACCAGAGAAAACTACGGAGTCCGACATCGTCTTTGCGTAACTACACACCGAAGCGACGTTAACTTTAGTGACCTCCGACTGACGTAGCCGGGTGTCATTACCTCCTGCGTGAATTATAATCTTACTGTATTTACGTTTATCCTTAGACAGGAGATTTGAATTTCATTGAGTAAAAGTATTTGAACCCTCTAACAAAAAAAGATTTAATACCTAGTGGCAAAACCCTTGTTTGCAAGCACAGAGGTCAAACGTTTCTTGTAATTGATGACCAGGTTTGCATACATTTTAGGAGGAATTTTGGTTTACTCCTCTGCTGAGTGAACCAATAGGATTTCTTTCAAATGTCCTTTTGATGTGCAATCAAATCTAAAATCTACCATTAAAATGATACTGTTCTGAGACTTTCCATTTCTTACAAAATCAGCGAGGGGTCAAATAATTATTTCCTCCACTGTATAAACAGACAACCACGTGTAATGTAGAGATGTATAAAGCTCAATATCTAGCAAGTATATCAACTTGATTTAGGAGTGATATGACATCACTACAACAAAACACACTGAAAAACCTCACAGCAACTAGATTTTATTTCACTTCAAAAGAAAAAAAAATCACTTGCATCTTCACATTCATTTCCTGCATCATAACACCATGAGACCAGTTATTCTTTTACACCCGTTTCCCAATAGAAATAACAATTTACATAAGAAACGCTTCAGGTGGTGGAATTTCCTTAGTTGGTGTCATTACCATCCAACCTACACAAAAGCCAGACTGCCGTTTATGGGCTCAGCTCCAACATACACCCTGAACTGCATGTTTCATGTGACCAGGTAATCGCTCTGAACGGTATACGAGCCAAAATCTTACCTGTGAGACTCATATTTGTTACGGCTGCTAATAAAAAGCACACAATTGTTGTAACTTTCTAAACATAACCTAATAAATAGCAAAATATTACAAATGTTAGTTCAGAAAAAACAACACTGATTATGCTTTTCAACAGTGTTTTCTGTGAGTAAACCTGTTGCAACATCTTGCGACTTTTCTTGAAGGTATGCTTTTTAAATACATATTTGTATGAATCTTTATTTTTGTTAAGACTATTGTTAAGACTTACTTAATGGTTACCTCAGGCAATTTCCAATTCCGACAGTGACTGTTGTTGTGTTGCAGACTGCTTGGGATCATCCAATATGTCAGAGTGCAGAGAGGTGAAGACTGAAACTGGAGCATGGTTAAATCAAAGGATACCGTTACATAACTCATTCTTGCAGATCAGTATGATGAGTAAATCTCATAGGAATAACTTTAACCTCTCTGTACAAATTCAGCCTCGTCCCAAATGATTAAGATTATTCTCCAAATGATCTGGTCCTTTAAAAAGAGTCTGTTTATTTTTCTGCTTCTTCTCCTACTGGACTAAGCTGGGAGGAGGGTCGTGAATGTTAATGTAGAGAGATCGAGGAGATGAATGCCAACTCTGGCACCTCCGAGCAGTGTTAAAACATCTTGATAGTGACAGGTAAAAGTAGGGGGTTGGATGAGAAAAAGGATAGAGATGACAGGGTCAAGCATGACATGATAAACCTTAGCAGAAGCCCTTATCTCGTGGCCACGTTTGGTATTTATTACCTCATCTTTGTTTTTTAACCTTCTTCTCTAAAATATTTTTGATAATTTTTATTGTTTTTCTTTTATCTCTAAAACTTAAGGATGAAAGATTTATTTTAATTGCAAAAAGCACTTTTCCAACATTTCAGAATTAAAATAAAACAGTAAGTTCTAGTTTGTGTGTGTTGGGAAACAATCCGCAGTTATGTTTGATATTATTTACATGCATTGTAGGTATGCCAACAGTAAGTGTTTGGTTTACAGTAATCTGTCCAAACTGTTCTTGTGTTCATGTGTGTTCGGTACAATCAAGACAGCTCTCAGATGTATTACAGTATGGGATGGTAACTACAATGGCTTAAGGTCCATGTGATTGAGGGTGGAGGAAGAGTTGAAAACCCTCCCTGCCTCCCTGCCTGGCAGCGGTAGTGCAGGTCAAAGTTCAAAAGGTCAAAAAGTAAAAATGGGGGGTGGGTTTTGCTTTCCTGAAGCAGGAAGTCATCAGTCCATCTTCCGGGTGGCGAGTGCGATGGTGCTGTGTCCTGGTCTGTTGGTGACACTTGTTTATGGCGTAAATGATGTCACTGCAGCACCAACCCAACCTGAGAGAGAAGAGGAGGGGGTATAGAAATTTAAAAAAAAGCAGATATGATCTATAATTATTCATCTTCAGTTCTCCATTGGAATTTATAACAAATTATTTATTCTATACATTATTCTACCACACTATTTTGCCTAATGGCGACAACATGCACACAAAAACATGCTTTAGTAAATAAACGGAAGACTTGACTACGTTTTTTTTTAGTTAGGAAACAAGATTCTGCGTTTCTTCAGATTCGAACACCTGCAGACATGACATGGCAGTGTAAATAAAGGAAGCGATCCCAGACAAAGTACCTTTTCCGACCCCATGCTGGGACACTTCCAATTGTACAGATAATACTGTAGATTCCCATCACCAACACCGAACTTAAGCTTCTCCAAGAAAGTTTTGTTTTCCATTAGATCCAGTGCATTGAAGACATCAAACCCTTTCTGCATAAGGAGATGGGAAAAGAAAAAAAACTCATTAGTTCCCTAAGCAAACATTTTCCGTGACGTGAATACAGAGGCTGGAGTGGAACCCACAGATTTGGCCAGGATGAGGGCATCATACATCAGGTCGAGTATTGGGGTGGTGGTGTGTACGTTGTAGAAGGAGTACGCTGCTTTTAAGCTGCGGTGCACAGGGTGGTTCATGATGGTAGAGGGCAGCGTGTAGAAACTCAGGAAATCGGTCACCTTGCCATCATTCTGTCAAGAGAGCAACAGATGTTTATAAATCCTCTCTATGGACAAAACACACCAGAGAGATGGTTTAAACACAGAATTATTTAGTCATTTCGGAAACGACAACCTTTACCTCAACAAGGTAAGTGTCAATAATGTTCTCCCGGGGCAGCAGCCAGTGTGCCACCTCTTCTTGATTCATGACAGGCACCAGGTTGAACTGGCTCAGGTATTCGCGGAGGAGGCGATGCACCACTGGCACATCCTTCCTGGTCATCGGTCGCAGACCTGAAGTCTTGGGGACCTGCAGGAGATTGATCAGGGGAGTAGAATAAGGCATCACATTAGAAAAACTATTGTAGACCTTCTGGTAATGCACGTGTACTTTCAGTTTTCACTCACCTCAGGCAGACGGTAAAGTTTCATGGTGCGCTGCATAGTCATGTTTCTGCTTAGGTGGGAGAACTTCACCTCGATCAGTTTGCGTGGGTTCAAAGAGCGATGCCAGTACCTTCACAAAGATATACGATTAGTTTACCACTGACTGAAACTGTCAAAGAAAAAGAAAGAATGTTTTTTTGTCAGACCCACCGGCATGTGCCAACGGGTTTGGGCAGTACCACTCCTGCAGTATACACTGCCTGGAAGATGCCCTGCAAATTAACCCGTCTGGTGATTTCTCTGATCAGAACCGGAGCAACTCGTTTGGAGCGAAGCTTCTTGTGGACGCACAGGAAATTTATCTCAACCATTTTCTTTTCTCTGAAAAAAACAAAAGGAACGTCTGTATTGCATCAGAGCCTGTCTGCATCAAAAAAATTATACTGTGTTATATTTATGATAGCATTGAGTACTATTAGAATAGAATTACTAATCTATTACTGGCAGACTTTTTAAGTATTTAATATTGAATTGAGTACAGCACTTAACCCAAGAGGTAAACTAAGCTTCGTTAAGTAGCCCGTGAGATCATTGAATTAATCCGATTAGATTTGTAAATACTACACAATTTACTTACATGTCGTAAATGTGGATGGTGGCAGGAATAGCACTGATAAAGCCCACCAGCTTCTGGTTGGAGTTGACCCTCACTCCACAGTGCCACTGGGGGAGCCAGCCAGGAGGGCGCAGGGCCCTGTGAGCGTGTCAGGTCAGTTAAATGCAACCACGATTGCGATATCATCACCACTTTTATTTGAAAAAACTGTTTCACTAAATATTGATGTGTTCACTATAAACCATTCTTGAGACTTGTAATGTGTAAAACTAATTGCTTTTAAAAGACTTACCAGAGCAGGAACTCAGGGGAGTAGTCAAATCTGAACATGTTGTCATCGTCCTCCACATAGTTCTCATTAAGAAGGGTGTAAAGCTCCTTGAGCTGGATTTAGAGACAGAATTTATCACATTAAATTAGAATGTCAAATTATTTAAATGGTACCAAAGTCAATGTAGAATCAGCAAAAAGGTATAGAATATTTTTCAGCACACATGACCATATAATGGACCATAGGAAACAATTCTTATTTTTAATCATTTCAGAAATTACATCTCATCAATACTTACACATAAATCAAGATCCATATCAATAACATTTCAACTACAAATGGATTTCTATGGAAAGTTAATTATTTGTGTCATACCTGCAATGATCTTACATTGAATTAGAAAAAGACAAACACGCCATCTACTATCCTGCAATATATAATCAAGAATTTATATCACCTGCACTTTGTGTCACTGTTCATCAATAAATAACACCAGTTACAAGTTTCAAATTACCAAACCGTGGTATTAGTTATACCAGATAGTTTTTGTTTTTTAACAAAATAAAACAATGGGAGTCAACTGCATTCTTACTATAGGTGCATGTTTGTGTTAATTCACCGTGTCTTACCACATTAGGGTCCCCCAGGTCGAGGGTGTCCCAGCTGAAGCCCTGTGGGAGGCTGTAGGGCTCCTCTCGAATGTGGTCTTTGTCAGGTTCAATGGAGCCGTGTGATGTCACCGTCTCCCCTGAAAGAAGGTAAAACAGTTTGACGTGAAGCACAGAAACAAAACTTCAATTGTTTGTGGGTTTTGAGCTGAAAAACTGAATGTCGGGGTCATACCTAGCTTGGGCACAGGCTGTGTGTCCCAGAACTGGTAACTCCTCCGACTTGCCTCCTCCATGGTTTTGGCAGGTCCTTGGCCTACAGAGATCAGTTCAATGGCTTTTTGGATCTCCTGCAGCTTATCAGCTGGCAATGAATTCACCTGTTGTGAAACAAAAATTCGCCAATAAAAACACAAGTCAACGCAAAATAGTTTCTCTATTTTTGTATCTACAGTTGCAAGAAAGACTAATCTGATGTTCATCGCATAACAAATGCATTATTTTTAAGCTGACAAAACACACCGACATAAAACACACTTTCATAACTGGTTGAGCTATGTTCGTCAGCAATGAAAGTCATTCGTGAGCACCACAATTATGCCACACATCAGCAGAAAATTAAACTAAAAAGACTAAGTGAAAATGTTCACAGTTGGGCCTGTGCAAGTCTTGTCAGTTGTAGTTTGTTGTACCGTCTTCACTAAAAACCTTGGTAATGGATGCACAAGACGGACTTACGTTATGTTTTATGTTTAGACTAAGTGATATTTTGATCGAAAATGTACAACTTTAGAAAATAAAGAATTAATACCTTGGCAAGGGGGTCCTCAGACACTTCTGTGGCACCAGATTTCTTCTTCTTTTTCTGCCTCTTTTTCTTCTTCTTGGCGCCAGTATCGTCACCAAGATCTCGGTCACTGTAACAAGACAAAAACAGGAGGCATGCTTATTAAGTTCTCACCACAAAAAAAGCTAGACAAAATGTTTTGTTTTATTACTACTTACATTATGTAATATATACTGTGTTAAAAAAAAGGTCACATGTACACACCCATCTTCTAAATATGGTATGCAAGAATGGGGCATGTTTTCTTTGGAAAAATATAAACAGAGCTACTGTAAACCAACTGGATAAAACAGAAATCTATGTGCGGTTTATAGACTCAATGAAGGACTGTAACTAAATTATATTTATTGTGAAAAGTTCTGCAAATTATTGTATTTATAACCCGACAAAATGTTCAGGTTGACCAACTCTCAAAAGTCCTTCGATTTACTGTCAGATCAGGTCGGTCAGGTAAAGAAAAAAATAATCATACTGGCAACAGCACCAAATTGTGAAACAGAGAGAACACATAAAAAAAAGTACACAAAACTGTGTCCCTCACCAACACCAGTTAGCTGCATCCTCTGATTGCACTGAAAAATGATATCTACATGCATACACAGCAATTTACATCATCATTCAAGTCTTGTAACCTCTGTGTGTCATGTCACCTTTTTCTGCTCAGTTTAAACCTAAGGATCCACACACCCCCACACATCTATCCCATCTTCTGGCCTGAGAAAGACTGCATACTTACAGAGGATAATCTCATTAATGTCCAAGAGAGGAGAGACGGCCAAGCACTGGCCTGTATTTGTAACACAAGCACAGATGGTGAATCACATGACCTCTGTAAGAAGAGTGTGTGGTATCTACGCATGTGTACATATGTATGTACAAGAGGTCAGTGAGTGAGTGGAACAATGGACAACAAAACAGTCAATAGTTTGTTCCACAGGCTTCCATTTCAACATAAAGAAATAGTTAGCAGCGAGGACCATTCTTTGTTTATGTGTGTGAGGTGCAGGGAACAACCATATGTTGCTGGAAGAGAGCACCAATAAAGCCTACATGAACATGACTTTCCCCTCACACCATTGGTGGGTTGTGCAGAAATAAATGTTTTTAAATAAAAAAGAAATATGTATCCAAATAATTCACAATACACGTATCTCTTATTACATAACATGAACCTGTTTAAATAAGAGTAAATAAATATCAGAGAACAAACCCAATGCTTGAGATTGGGGGTCACAAGTAGACATTGAAGGGTCACAAAGCTAAAGGGGTAGGGAGGAACCACGCTGTGCTTTCACTTTTATTTGGCAAATATTAGCAATGATTTCCATTTCAGTCTGTTTTCAGTAAGAGCTACTCAGAGCTAGACTTACTTAGGATAGGTGATATTTCTGTTTTAAAATGGGAAATTAAAGCTCATTAGATTCACCATTTAACAAGACATGTTCAGGTAGATGTCCTTATACAGTAACATGCATAACCGCGTGCAGGTTTGGCTTGTTTCAGTTATGCTTTGGTTGTGTGTCTGAAGCGAAATCCACGCACAGACAATGGGTGTTTGACAGCTACGTTAGCATGCAAGCTAACTCGCTCTAAATGTAAACTAGGTCTTACATTCACTGCTGTCACTTACAGGCGTAACTAGTCAATAGCATAAGACGCTATTTAACTAATGAAAACACTACACTTTTAGGTTAAGTTGAATAACTGACAAAAATGTTGTATTTTATGATAAGACTTGCTTTCAAGTGCAGTTTGGATTAGCAACCCCCCATACTACGCCTTGCTAACGGAGCTAAGTACGCGACGCTAAAACCCACCCACACGAGGAACAGAATGCACTCTCAGCCAATCATATGGAAGAACTGACGAGAGAATAATGTTTTTAACCAATAGCGTAAAAGCAACTGGGAGGGACCTTCCCACATCGATTGCAGTCTATACGGCTGCTCGCAGAGGCTTTACTTTTAAATTAGTTTTCTTAAGGGTACACTAACGTGACACATTTTACACGGCGATGATACCAAGCATGGCTTCTTACCCATCGTCAAAGTGGTGCTCTTCATTTTCACAGTCGCTGCAGTGCCCGTGGTCTTCTACATCTTCTTTATCCAGCATCGGTGCTGTCTCATTCTCATCCGCCATCTTCAACCAGGAAGTGAGGCGCCACCGCGTGTCCTCGACGCCCTTAAACCTCCCTCGGTGCTATTGGTTCAGAGCGAACGTGGAAATGTCTTTACTGTTGTCTTAACTGACTGTAAACAAGGCTGAAATTTTGGTATTGATTGAGGCGCTGATGGTTTAGTTTAAACTGCAGCCAGCCTTACGGCAAATTAAAAGTGAAAAACAAGACAACAAGCACGTGATCTGTGGTTATGTCTGATGTATATTTTCAATTAAATTTGTCAAATTACAATAAAGTTATCCTTAAATGTAAAGATGAGCCATTTGCCTCGACCAATTGGGGTAAGTTTTAAGAGGAAATAAAAACAGGAACACTAAAACACTAGGCAGGTTGGTAGGGCCAGCAGCCGCACTCTGAATATCATACAGCTCCGAGCTGCAGATTCCTGCAGAGAGGTACAGAGAGAGGTACCCAAAGAAGAAGCAAAACTACGGGCTAGAGAAGACACAGTAATAATTCAAAAAAGAAGGTCTTTAGTCTAATCTTAAAGGTACAGTCTTCCAAACCTAAAAGGGAGCTGGTTCCATACGGCTTTGCCTCCCAGTCGATATATATCTATAGTCTATGTATATATACATTCACATAAACAACAAAGACAAGTATTCATATTACAGTAAACAAACCTTAATTTTTGTGTAGCAACTCCTCCTCACTGTGTTGAATTATAAAAATATCCCAGCATTACTCACAGCCAATACAATTTTGGCATTGGCAACAAAAAATCCTCCCTAATTAGTGGCTTTATTTAATAATAATAATTTCTTAACAATTGTTGAAACCATTGTTGATTAGTCTTCCCTGTTGTAAACATGAGCCTTATATTGTTCTCTCCACAACTCCCCAACATAAACACATACATGCACACATCTCAAATTGTTATTAGTTTAATGTTTTTATTAAATCATATTATACATATAATATCAGCTGTCATAAGCTTCAAATGATGCAAAGTCATTTATCACTAATCATTTGTTTCAAATTAGTATCCAGTATCCAAGTCCAGAAATCATCACTTCATACATTGTAGTTACAATAATACATATGCAGCACCTAAAATTACTCACATTATTGAACTACTGTAATTTGTTGTGATTAGAACTACAATAATCTTAATAAGGAAGTAATAAGAATTGGCACAGATACTTATACAGGGTTTCAATAACAAGAGAGGCAAAGAGTCTGCCTACACACAGATAACCTCGAAAGGCAAACACAGTCTGACTTAGCATCTTATTGTATTTACAACTTTCTGTTGAGATTCTTAAGACCACATGTAAATATATATCTGCAAGTTAATAGGATTTGTATTTCAAGTTCATTCATATGTTGTAGTTTGTCTCACAATATAAGACCTATTTTTTCTTGAGAAAAGTGCGAAAAGTAAGTATCTCAAGGAACAAGTAAGACTAAGCTAATGAGCATTTGTTCAGCCTTCACGAAGAACACAGCCTATGGCAATGACTGAAGCAGTACCGCATCACTACTACAAAACCTTAGTAAAACAACTACAATTATCATTTTTAATCATAGCAAGACAAACGCGGTTTCAGCTTTCACCACAAGGCTAAAGGAACTATTCCACTTTTAGTGGTCAAAGTTAAGTCAAAAACCTATAAAGTAATAAAAAATCAAAAATGGTAACATGGGGTTAACCTCCTACTTGAGTTAACATTAAAATACATTTTGTTAATAGTCCAATATCAGTGTGTTTCATTAATCATAATGCAGTGTTTTCCAGAGCAATCAACATTCACAAGACCCGACATGTCAACAGTATCATTCACGTTTCAGTCCACTGTAATTCATTTACCAATAGGCAAAGAGATTCTTCATCTTTAAAAAGAAACAACGCCTTTCTCCTTTCCTTATGCGGGGTCTTAGTTTACGTTTGAACACTTCTGGTCTGGGAGTTAGGCTGGCAACAACAGCATCAGTTCATCTCTCTTTCTCACATTCGGAGCTCTTTTTCCAAGGCCTTCAGTTTCAGAAAATACAGTTTTCAATCTGTTTCTGATACACGTCATGCTTTGGCTTTGGCGAAGGCCATTCGCTCTGACACAGTTTTGATGGGAACTCCTTTGCGGCTCACTTTGACATGGATAAAAAGTGTGGCTGGGGACAGACTGGAGCCATCTGCCCTCAACAGATGAACATGTCGATAACCTGGGAAAAGAACACAGCACAGACGTCACACAAAGTTCGCAGCAATGATGATGTTTTCTAACATGAAGAGTATCTACATGAGAGATGAGTACCTATGCGTAGACTTGTGAAAGGTAAAGTGAACTGTCCCACAAAGTCATTTTTGGAAGTGTGGTCATGGTCCTCCACTACAAACCGCACCAGGGCCAGTTCGGGTACCTGCAGCTGCAAGCTCAGCGTGCAGTCCCACCGTGGGTTAAAGCCTGTAGAGGGCGCACAAGAGCCATAAATACATCATCCAGCACTGAACCTTTCAAAGCCAATCATGGTAGTGGACAGGCAAGAAAATGGTAATATGATAAAGATCTGCATTATGTATCAAAAACCTAAATGTAAAAAAAACACAGTTTTATCAAAATATGAGCAAGAATTACAGCACTCATGAAAAATAAAGATAAAGCATTACACATCTGCTTATGACAGCCATATTGCCCAGAAAATATGATTGTTGCTTTAATGCAATTTCAGAATTACCATTATTGTCGATGCGTTGCGTTTTCCGTTTCGCGTTGTCAATGGCCACTCCGTGAATTTCCACCGACACTTGTGGATCCACAATCGAGCTTGCATTTTCCGTGTTGATTTTTGGCAGCTGCTGTGCGGATATTATCTAAAAAACAAAATATAGTCAACTCAAGTCACATCCAGTCATTTTTATACATAATATCCTTATAACAATATCCTCTGTCTAAGGACCAGTATGTGGAACAAATTGCCACCATCTTCCCAGCTGTGCTGATTAGAAGACATATGTCTCCTATCACCAGGTATATCTAAATAAAAAGTGTGACTTGCACTGGCAGGTTTTATTCATACTGGAAAATCAGTCACCTACCGGTTTGGCTAAGGGTGGTTAGAGTTAATGAAAGATAAAGCTTTATTAGATTTTTTTATTGTTAGGACTAATAAGCAAGGGACATTTGGGTTTTTTTGAAGGTTTTGTTTTTTGTTGTTGTTGGTCCTTGGTTTGTTTGAAAATGTGTTGAGTTACATAAAAAGTTATTAACAGAGTTGGATTTCAGTCAGCCAAATGCAATGGTCTTCTAAAATGTTACTGAATTGGTTGTCACTCACTCGTATAGTCAGTTGGGTGGGGACGTGACCAGGTCCTCCTCCCGTGTTCTCTGGGTTAAAGTCAGATGTGGAGCTGCACAGGAAGCTGGGTTTGATGACATAGCCACAGCGACCATTGGTGAGAAAGCGACCCTGGTTCAGGTCCATCTGCTCCCCGGGGGTCTGAAAGTTTAAAGCCACTACAAAGCACGCGGAGAACAGTGAAACCAGAAACACAGAAAGCCTGATCATACATGTGCCAACAGAAGCATTTCAGCGTTAACACTGACTTAGAGTCAGGGAACCAGTAAAGCCCAGGGACATCAATGTGTTGTGATGTGGCAGCAATAAATGTCAGCTGAGAGTCTGCATGTCAACATTTCTCCAGCATTTACTGACCACATAATGCTTTTCAAAGAAATTGCCTCAATTTGCATCAATCACAACAGCTTCCTAACTTCTAGACTTGAGTACCAACCCATCTGGCAGCCACAGTTCCACATTTCCTGGGGATCATAGTTGGATGATTGGAGGCGCTGGCCAGAGGGGTAGATCCGGCTCAGCTGTCTGCTGTTGTGTCTTACAAAAAGCTTTCCTACAAATGAAGACAGAGAACAACATGCCATGATACATTGGAGGCTGACTGCATTTTCTGCAGAATCAACAGCTGCAAAGCTGTAACGTCAAGATGCAATTATCTCTACTGTTGTACCAGAGTCTTTGATGAGTCTGAGGGCCTCGCTCTCAGAAAAGGAGGACATTTCACTTGGTGGTTTTTCAGATGCATTTTCAAAGCCATGAAAGGGGATGCTCCTGCAGTACACCACCAGATCAGATAGCTCTGGGCTCAGTTTAGCACTGACCTAAGAAGAGCAAAGGCAAGCATAAAAGAAAAGTGGTCGATTAACTAAAGGGCCTGTGTTAACACCTTTCAAGGCTTAATGACAAGTCTTCCTGAACTGACCTTTGCCGGGTCCTTCATGGATGTGTTCTTACTGCTGCTCGCAAGTTCATCGTCAGAGCTGGAAGAGAAGCTGGCAGAGCTGCTGGTCTTGCCCATCTGGCCCAGGTGAGGTGTGTGCTTCTTCCCTTTAACCAGGATACGCCCCTTAAGCTCCTACAAAAAAAGATTATCACAGCAGCTTTATGATGAGAAAAAGAGTCTCTGCGTGTGTGTGTGTGTGTGTGTGTGTGTGTGTGCGTGTGTGTGTGTGTGTGTGTGTTGTACCTCAGGAGAAGGCAGCTCTTTCAGTGGCTTGTCACTGAGGGGCTTGGTAAGCAGTTTGTTGCCCAGGATGGTGCGTAGATGTTTGGCCATGGCAGCCTGCTGATCCACAGAACAGTGGTTCTCCAAGGACAGGATTAGAGGGTACGGGGATGCCTGCAGGGATAAACACATGACAAAGTATATGCCAAACCATTAAAAGGCAATTAGATCACATAATAGCAAAGCAGAGTCCAGCGCTGTAACACTATAGTACATCCGAACCAAATACTGCAGGGTTGCCTCAGAGCCAAGGTAACCACAAGAAGTGCAGGACAGAAGTGCGTTTCACTTAGCCCATCAGCAGTAACGATGAAGGATATGAGCGTCACAGCTGACTTGCACTAGTAAACAATCCTGTTCATTTTACCTTGAAGGCATACTGGGCGATGGTTGCAATGACCTCCTTAAAGGGCACTTTAGAGGTGAGAGTGTGGCCATGGTAGATGACAGGTTCGCCTTTATCTCCATCCCAACAGTCCAGCTCCACACAGCGACAGCCCTGATTTAGAGCTCTGACATAGACAGACACTTCAGATATCATACTGATTCCGAACATTTAAATAGCCGTTCAAGGTTTGTAACGTATGATGAGTGTTTCTCTGAATACCTGATGTACGGCTCAGTGCTGCTGGCACTGGTGACTTGGTCCTTGGTAAGGTAGGTATTGTGCGACGACGAGATGAAGTAGTGGGACAGAGGACGTGTCATGTCTTGGTGGACTCTGGCATGGTCGGGATTGAACACATCGTTCTCCGCTGACAGCATGTACATAGTGAAACCATTCTGAGTCATTAGCTGGTTCTTCTGAGCTGCAGTAAATGGCAAAGTGTTTTCATCAGGTCATTTATGTTGGTGGGTTTCTCATCCAAACTTTATGTAAAAGGTTGAAACCACAGAAAAAAACACTTAAACGAATAAATGGCAGACATGAGAAGGTTTATACTAAATCACAGCTTGAATTTTGCATAGTCTAGAGAAATTACTTTGTTATTTATTCTGACTGATTTACTCTCAGCTGTCGCTGTGGTGTTTCTAATGAACACAGTAAAACAACTGTTTCAGCATCTTACTTAAGGCAAGACTGTAAGACGTAATTCCTACTAGAACAGATAATATTAGGTACATTTATATTAATAACAAGTTTAAAAAACTTAAGGTTCTGCTGCTAACGATGTGCTATGACCCGTAGGTGAGTGTAGATTTCAGTTAAATTAGTTCTATGGCTTAAATGCTAAAACAAAGAATTACTTCTGTCTAAACACGTTAAAAATAACTTTAATCTCTGTTGTCTTATGTTCACTTTTATGTCATAAATTTCATATAAACACACACATTGTTTTGTTTTTCTCATTCATGAATATGTTATCATTGTTATTTTTCAGACACAGCTGTTTTTTTTATCACGCTATTCTGTGAGGCACAAGACAGCGGTCACCATGTTTACGTGAAAATATTGTGGGTTATCTTAAATCCTGTAATGACTGCTGGTGGGACATACCCCATTCATTGAGCTCATAGATGAGTATGAGGCTCTGGGCATGATTTAGTGAGGCGTCCTCGCCTTGGTCTCCCAGGAAGTCACGTAGTTCGGCAGTGGAGAGCACACAACCATTACTAGAATAGTGTCTGAAGACAGCATCCAGCTCGGGGCGCCGCAGCAGCTCCCTGCAGAACTCCTCAATTTCTATGTGGTCCAGACGGCCATCACCAGATCGGTCACATCTCTGGGGAGAGCAATGAGTTAATAAAAATCGAACACACAGAGAGAAAGAAAAATCAAGCACGGCATGCTTTTATTTTGGGAGTGCTTCAAATTCTCTGTGGGAACGGCAGGTCCATAACAATTCAGCCCACAACACTAACAACACAGTTCTCTGAGTCACTTGCACAATTCAGCTTTAATAGAGAGCTGGGGGACATAGCAGGCAGTAATCCCCCACATACAGCCAAATAACTAGCTCTTGATTTGTGGGGAAGGAGGTAAAAGGGAGGGGGAAAAGATGTGGAGGGGGATGGTGGTTGGCCTGCTGCTGGCTGGATAATTAAACACAGACTTACGATTCTAGAATGTCAAAGGAATGACAGTGATACACACGAAGCTTGCTGAAATATCACTAGATAGCTATGCCTGTCCTCTCTACTGTATGGGCTTTCAGAATCTAGCTGATGTACATTTTATAACGTATTGATGTTTTACAGATACTGAAAACTCACACGACCCTGACCTTGAACAAGTTGCGGGCATAGTGCTCACTCAGGTCAATGTTGATCATCTGTAGCAGCCGTTTGACCTCATCATAGCTCATCTTGCCATCCTGGTTCTGATCTGCACGCTTCAGGTAGCCTCGGATCCAAGTGTGGAGAGTTAAGAAATAATAGTGTGTAGCTGTTTGTCATTGCAGTTGTTGCATCTTATTGTTTGGCCCTGACAAAGATTCCTCTTCAAGGTTTTTCCCACTTGAAGTTACTGGAGGCACTGTGAATGAAAGCTATTCTAATATTTACTGACCCACATTTCTTCAGTTTATTTTTCCCCACAGTATGGTATATTACAGTGGGGGGAACACCACTGTTTTTACAGTCTTTGGGAGTGTTACTGGTTACATGAAATCCAGCTATTCAAACACTTCACAGAGAGCTACCTGAAATTTACCAATTGAAGAGGCACCATTTGGCAAGTTAAAAAATGTTTTCCTTGGATAATTATGTGGCATTTTAGGACAGTATAGAGACAGTGAGAAAGCCAGACCGGAAACATGGGGAGAGAGACCGACACACAACATCTAAGGTCTCCAGCTGAACATTGCACCAGGGACGTTTAGTTTACATATGTTTATAAGCCGTTAGGATACTGGTGCACACGGAGGACAAGGCAAAATATTAAAATGTAAGGAATATACATGAGGGTGGAGAGTAAGTAAACTTACTAGACCAGCGAGTAGACTACTCTTCTCCTCATCACAGCTTGAAGCTACGAGTGTAACAAACTCAACTGTTGAACTCTTTACACTCAGTTCGTATTGTTGACACTGTAGAAACAAGATTTTGCCAAAAATTTGCAAATTTTTGGATAAAATGCCACTCTAGTTTCTATGCAGCTCAAAGGCAATTGTGTCTTTTGTGCCTTTGCACTAAAAAAATGTGATGTAATGTTACTGCATAAGCTTCCACAGCAGCAGCAAGAGAATGCATTCAGTTTGGCGTCACCTGTGTGCGCATGTGTGAAAAGTGTAACAGAAAAAGCCCACACTTTCACATTACACATCTCAAGATTAAAATCACCTAGGTTACTGACAGTCTACTATATGAAACAAGATCATCATGTGCTGGTTTCATGTTAAATAAAGAGGCAAGTGGAGATGGACTAATGTTAAACACTGCCTGATACCTACACTCATATTATCCTCTGGCTATGAGGGATTGTAATTAACAGTGATAGCTTAAGCTATATTTAGACATTACTGCTCACCTTAGCTATGCTGTGGGTGTGGGATGGCACATGTGACAGCAGAGTAAGTCACCATAGTAATGTTGCCTATATTTATACATTATTTTTATTCTAGCATATTGGAAATTGGGCAGGATATTGGTCCAGTTTTTCCTTCTGAGTCATGCCGGACACTCGCTCCTTCAAAGTGCGGAGTCCTCGCACCCAGCTCAGAGCTTCATCCTTACAGGGGCACAGCAGGTCCAGGCTCTTTCTGGCTCCTTTGAAGACCACTGTGAAGCACTGGTTCTCTGGCATTGACCCAGTCAGGGGCCTCAGCGCCTCAGACTGGCAGCCTTCACGGACACACTCCACCTCTGTCACTGCAACTAGGAGAAGAGAGGAGAGATTTCTGGTGTTGCTTAGTCAACAGATGGAGCAAAGCATGAAGGTCAGGTAAATTTTAAGTAATTATCAGATCCCACCAGGCAGTATGACATATGTTCTTTAGTGATTTCTCAAGAGGACATTTTATTTTAACTTCAACTCTATGGCTCCTATGCTAGATCTTCCACTTGTGGTCTTGACTTCTGACAGTCAATGTACAGGTGCTTTTCGTGGGTTTTATATTAGTTATTATGTCAACATAGTTACTGCAAAGTAAAAGGAAAATAAAAGGTGAAAGCATGCAGCCTATGGGGTGTATAAATTATTAACACAAAATACAACGTGACAGAGTTACTCTAAAACTTTAATGATAATTCAACTCATAAAGGTTAAATATAATCTGCTATGTATACCGTTTGAACATTTGTCGCATTGTTTAAAGTCAAAAGGCCACGGGTTTTCATCAGAAAATTAGGTATTAACAGAAGTACCAGGCCTAATGCTAAGCACCTGCAACAGACTGTACACACAGACGTAACATCTGGTTATGTCATTAGTCTTTGGTCATAAACCAAGTTAGAGTTGTAAAAGAAAATAAATTGGCAACTACTTTGATAAAAAACAGTGTATTAATAATAATTTCACTAATGTTTTAAGTGTTTTCTTGGTTTCTATTTTCTAAAAAATTATTTTTATTTAATTTGATCATACAATAGATATTCTCTTGTTTTTTACCTCTTGGCTGAACTGAACCTGTCATCTATCAACATCACTTTGGATTAAGAGCAACTGTAATGGGTTTTTCTTACTACATTTTATAAATGAATCAAAGAAAAAACTGGCAGTATTAGAAAAGTGGCCAATGTAGTATCATGAATCAGGATGCCAGGATTCGGTCGAACTGTACACCACACTGCAGATTCATGTGCATGGTCTTGTATGGGATCTATCTCTGGGTATGATTTTGTCTGACTGGCCATAGCTGAATTATAGAAGTTAAATAAGAGAGCTCTAGTAAGTGCAGCCCCCACTGATCCAGACACATTCTAGCTACTATCTGGTTTCTGCACAGGGATGTGTGGTGAGCAACAAGCAGCGCTTGATCTGACAATAGTTTCTTTCTGTCACTGGAGGTCATAAGTAATCTGCTGACTGTGTCCTCCAAATTACTCCACATTCCTTATCTGTGGTTCTCCCAGAGACATGGCAAAAATGGCACGTATATGTGTGTGCAGTTTGGAAAGTAACAAGTCTTAGGTGCAGTAGTGAACTCTGTGCCAACATTTAGGTATAAGAGACACAGGGCTCGAAATGCAGACGTCAGATCATGCTGAAACTGGAGAAGAGCCTGGAACTTGGAATCGAGGAACCAAGCCAAGGCTTCTTGGTCTCACACGAACACACTGGAATCTGCTCAGCAGTCTCCCGCTGTGCCATTACTGGTGTTTGTGGTCACCCTGAAGAGTTTGCACGCTACCGCGGTCTCTATTAGTGGCACAGCTGCAGCATAATGAAGATGGCGTTCATCACCCACTGACACACAAACTTTGCCCATGCGCCTCCTGTGTCAAGCTTAAGGCTTTTAGGTTATTTCAGAGTTGGAGCTTTTAAAAATATGAATGTCATAACAAACAAATACATCTGCACCAGCATTCACACGCTCAATCCAGTGATGTAAGATCAGCTAAATGTTCCTGCTCTACGACATTTTTCCTTAATCAATTCAGCCTTTGCTTTAATAGCAGAAGACAGCGGCAGGTGGAATTCCCTTAGCGACCTATTTTATTCTTCTTAGACAACAATCTCGTTGGTTTGTTTTATTTTCTGCTGTTGTCTTCCTGTAGTTTTAGTGTAGCTCTAAAATGCTGTTATAGTGAACCCTACCAAGAAACACGTCCTGGAAACTCACCTCCTCAAATTGATGCCCCACCAACCAACCAACCAAAATCCCATGGTTGGCTGAACATTGAGTGATAAAAAAAATGTGCCAAACAAAACTGAAACTATCTTAACAACATTAGAGTTAAGTAGGAATGCTGTGCTGCTTGTCCTCATACCACTCTATAATCAACTAAATGAATACATTAACATTACCTAAACAATAATAATTAGATTCCCAGTAATACTCATAAACATTCATCTACATTGTTCCTTTTTTTGCCTTTTGTGTTTTACATAATCATTACCTAGCCCTGGTGCAGAGCCCGTGATTACTCTCCTTACATATCAAGAAAACAAGCCATTGCTTTAACAGGGCAAAGTAGAGCAGAGGCCGTGAGACAGAGCCAAGTTCTACCAATTTAACTGCTCTGAACAATAAGAGTGAATAATCATGTTTACTCAGTTCCAAGTCTGTGCTAGACTGGTGCAGGAGCTCCTTTTTTCTCCGTCAACCCTCTCAGTTCTCATCATTAATTCCCCTCTATCCTGAGTCTGCTCAAACGCACACCGTACTCTCCTTCCCGCTCTCCCTGACCCAGTAAGCCCAGTTTCAGTCATACTTACATGTCTGCTGGGATTTGGCTTTGCGGGAGCTCTTGCTGGACTCACACCACACAGTGAGTCCGTCCTCCAGCAGCCGCAGATTTCGACTTTTCTGCCACCTTGGAGAGCGAACTTTTACCATTTTGGAACCCTTCATCATCACACGTATGTCATCATTATCCAGAAGCCCTGGCAAATGCAAACACACACAAGTGAGTCAAACCAGATTAGAGATTAGATTAGACAGAACTTTATTAATCCCTCTGGAAGGTTCCTCCGGGAAGCAGTTTCCAGCAGCAGAGCCATTTAACAAAGATGTAACACAGCATTGTAGGGGCGGTAATAAAAAGAAGAATGTAAAATGACTTCGTCTGACATTGAGTCACTTGGTCATCAGCAACTTGAGCTTCATTTGATCTTTGCTGTTTTATTGTGATGACAAACACACTGTGCATGAGTTCATATTGTGTCATAATACTGGCAAACATTGAAGTCCCTATTAAAAGATTTTAAACAGACTAATGAGCTTAGTTTTTAGTGTATTTGGTTCTATCATAGAAATAAATAACTTTAGACAGTTGGCGCAGCAATGAACCATTACTAATTTACTAGCAACAGAAAAAAACATGTTATTGCAGTTGTAAAATATATAGTATAAAAATATGGGTTTATTGCTTGGAACCTAAATGCCACATTTCACATTGTATACTATGCAAACCTTGGAGAAATTGACCAGCAGCTTAGACCAGTTAAACTTTTTGAGACTTAACCTTCCGTCATAGCAGAAGCAGCAGAGCAGAGCCTCAGAAGGAAGGAATGAATCATAATTTGTTGTGAGCACTGAAAGGATCACAGCTTGTTATAGGTGAAAATAAACGATGAAAGCGTGAACCTATGGGACGCATTCACCAAATACTGCCCCAGTCATGTGGTGACACTGGAACACAGAGAGCTGTTTAGTGCATGAGTTATATCTCTCTTATCTAAAGAAACAGCTCATGTGGATTTTTCTTAAATACCTGCCTCACATAGGACCCTATGTGAAAAAGTAATTCCCCTTTGAGCCTGTGCTACCTTTGGTGGCAACAAGGCAATGAGGGAGCACTTTATGACATATACATCAGTCAGGCATAACACGACCGCTGACCGATGAAGTGAGTAACACTTTTTTTCCAATATCAGAAATTTGATTTGGCAATACACGTCTGAAAATCAGGATTTTCAGACAAATGCTGTTTCAGAAGAATGAGAATAACATCTTATTTTCACTAACTGAAGAGTCTGAAGCTGTCACGCTGTTCTTCAGGGTTTTGTCTCTTTGACTCCCCTCTAAAACTATGTGCAGACTCCATTGACATACTTTCTTTCTCTTTCCCCTAATTAACAGTTCAGTCCTCACTCTGTCTGTGCCAAATGGCTCATCGAGGGCCCCCCCAAAGCTACAGCTCTACAGAAACTGCTCTCAGCTCCACCCCCCCCCCCCCCCCCGGCCAAACACAAACTGGATGCAGCCTAGGATTTCTCCCCCCATCAGGGTCATACACAAAGAAATCCCCCCACAAGTCCTCTATCCATAACAACCTGTTTTTCCAAGCTGTCACCACATGCACAGCACTCCCACAAGCAGTGCACAAGGACATAATGAACTGCAGGTCACTGCTTGAGTTCAACCCTGTGACTCACCGCTCAGCTCCACCTTTTCTTCTCGTCCCAGCAGCCTCAACCGCATTCTTGTTCCCCTACCTGCCATATTTTAGTGCATTACTGGGCCAGAACGAGTGAGCACAAGTCTGCTGTTGTGGGCCGCTACACCATTTGTTTCACATTGTTCATTTGAGCAGAAATGCATTTCCATTTTAATTCACCGTGCACTTCTGAAAGCTTCCTCGCATGTTTTTAAATGACGCATTGGGCATAGTTATTCGAAAGAACCTAAGGTGAATTTTCTATTCACTTCGGAAGAAAATATGGTCGACATCCACTTCATCATGTGATTGAAGTCCTGCCGGCTTGCTAGCAACCAAGCCGATGCATTGTAATGCAAGAATGTCAACAGCATAAACCAAAGAAAAAGAAACAGTAGTAGAATCAGTATTGTTAGAGTGGAACGGGGTCCCGCTGCCATGCAAACTGCTGTGGAACACACAGATATGTGCTGCGCTAAATGCTAAACAGGGTATGATATAGAAATACACATTTCTATAGACGTTTGTATACAGATGCTGCATTGGGGCCTGTGAGGTGTGTTTGTTGTGCCACCATGCAGGAGCAGGAGTTTGTACTGGTTTTGGACGCTCTAGTGAAAGAAACGGCAAAACTGAGCAACAAGAACTAACAGGCGAGATATTGTAGAATTTTCTAAAAATGCATTTTGATCAATCAGCTATCTCACTCTGTCCTGCTAAGTAAAGTATTGGGGGTATCTTAAATGTTAAATATATAATGTAAGAAGTTACATTTTTGATAGACCTAACTGACCTGTATCATTAATACATTTCTAACAAACCAGGAAATTCTGTGATTTATGAAGATCATAACTGCCTCCATACTTTGCCTCAGCCAACAGAAGGGTCAGGTGGTGTCTGATTGATCTCACACTGATGACAGTTGCAGCACAGATGTGATGGATGAACTATGAAAACCTTTACAAAGTTTGGAGTAAGCCTCTAGTGTCAATGCCACAGTATTTCACGGGATAAGCGAACCAATATTACCACTGGTATTTTTCCAGTGAAACGCCAGCAAGCCAACAGCTAGCATGGCTTGGAAACTGCTGAATATCTTTCAGCTCGATTTGTGAAAAACAAAGCTAAAAAAAGAGAAAAGAAAGAAGAAATGGTTCTGTCAGGTCAGCAGTTTAAAAACATTCCCATGAATTCCATAAGGCATATTTCTCCAAGGGTGTATCAGCACTATGAGCAGTGGGGGAGCCACCAAGCTAAGAAGATGATCAGAAAGAAAACAACCCAGTCAGCTGCTCGGTGGATTGTGTCTGCATGAGTTCTCCACACATACCGGCACGGTTCACGTTTCTCTCAGCATAACAACTGTCATGAGAGACAGCCAGCAGGGATTCTACACTTGCACAAAGATAAACTTAGGGTGTTGTTGATATGATGCAGGTGATGGGCAGATTAAAGTTTCTCTTTCCCGGAGCTGCCCCCCACAAAGTGGGTCAGCTGGGCAGACATGTCCGCACATCACAACACATAAATACGAGAGCACATTCCCCAGACAAGGAATTAGGAGCAAATGAGGTAATACTTTGAAATTCTGAATTACTACCTATGGTTTTTGGAGCCAAACATGACACAGCTTCTTTGTATGCAATTAAAAATAAGCAGCTTTCAGTTAAACACTTTCTTTCATAATGACTGACACAAGCTACACAGTCTTTGTCTATTTAATAGTGAATGATGTAACATTTCTCTGCTCCTCAATAAGCCAGATACGATCACAAATACAGTGGGGAAGAGTCTCTGCAACGACACCAACTCGTTTTAAGCAGTTAGATCACTTAAATCACTGCTACTGAACTTTAAGATTCTTGACTCAAGAAGACACGCTTTCTAAGTTACACCTCGCTCATCTGGAGATATTTAATTCTGACATTTACTGAGGCAAATACAGAAATATTCCAAAAATATTCATGAGAAAACCAGATTGCAATACATGTGAGCGAGTCCCATTTTCTTTTGGATTGTTCTGAGGATTTATGCTGTGCAGATGATGAAAACTTTGGAACTATGGCTTGGTTTTGATGTGTTCGAGTTTGCTGCCTGGAAAATAGGGCAATAAATCCCTCTTTAACTTTATAAAGTACATATTTTGTCAGCTATTTGTGGAGCTAGTTGTAGACCTGATGGTCTAGAAAGAGCTTAACATCTACAGGGATTCGTCAGCGGTGAAGATCATTTCATCAACAATGTGATGTTTCATAAGACAAGAAAAATAAATTGACGTGTAACATGTACAGTAAAACTCTACGTTCAAAGTGAACAACACTGCAGAGAGCATCTGATTGGCTAAAATGTGGCAACTTCATATTGATCCAGGTTCACCTCTCTGATTCAAACAAGAGAATTATCAGAGAACTAACAAACCTCTGGCTCACAGGCCACATTTATATTCTATAGGGATTAAAAAGCTGCAAGGTTGGAGGTCACTTTACTGATTTATGATGAGAAATACAGGGAGAGGTTGGAATCGGCTTCATTATTCCGTGTTAGCAGGATGCTCCAATATGGTGACGGTTACGTGTTACACTTTTAGGCACCGCGATACAGTTTCATAGCTGAAACATCAGCAATGCTCCGTGCATAGTGTGAGAGTTTCAACATAGTCTGCTGTGTCACAGTCACAAGCTCGCTGAAGTAAGTAAATAAAGAGAACTCCAAACTTTTTTATGACACATAAAAATGGTTTATTTCATACTACTTTGTGTGTTAACCCCTTGTTAAATGTCCCACAAACTGTTCTCAGCATACTTTAACCATAAACCTTCACTTCATGCTGTGGTAACATGTTGATTACAGATTATTGTAAAGTTGCAGTGAACCAACAAACGAGTGTTACGCAGCATCAACAGTGCTGCAGATTTGCAGACACTCTGTGTCTTCTCTGCGAGTCTGACAGGTGCTCCGTCCATGCTCAGCAGGTGTCTATTTTTGGTGGGAGCTGTGGCCAGTGCTTCAAGGGCTTGCAAGAGGAGACAGCGGCCTGTCAGTACGGGACTGAGAGGGAGTGGGCAGGGATGGGAATGGTGAGGATCCTGAATCACACCACTGGGCCAGTGAGCAATTCAGCTCTTCATAAACACATGATCACTTCACACACACACACACACAGCTCATCTCGCCTCTGTATGACGTGTCACTGAGATTTCATTAACTGCTGATGACCAACGGATTGTGTCATTTTTTTTCTTCACAAAAACCTGTTTGAATTTAGCCCATGTCATGGCATCTGAACTTTGGACTGAACAACCCAACATACCAGCACAGTAAATACAGGACTAAACAAATAATAGAAACATGCTCTCAAGCTTTATGATAACGCCATATGATTCAATAAGGACAGTAAGTGATCGTATAGATACGATCAGAAGAAAAGGGAACATGACTGTGATCCCTGTAACATTACTGAGCACAAACCAGGGGAGAAAAAGCACTTTCTCCCTCTGTGACATGCAGCACACGCACACATCTGAGCACCTGTAGGAGTCTGGCTGTTTTCTTTGACATCAGGCTGTGTGTGAGCTTCAGTGACAGCTCAGCTCGCTCGTAAAAGTTTGTGGATTTCCTTACCGAGACTCTTGAGGGGGTCCGTCATCTTCTCCCCAACTTTCTTCCTCTGCTCCCGGGGACTGTTCGACGACATGCCGCTGCCTGGAATCACTTGAACTTACGGAAGCTCCAGCCAACTTAAATGCCTCAGGAACCGAGGCGTGCCTGTTCAGATGTGGGACGCGGTGCGTGTGTGAGGGCGCATGTGTCTCCCCGCTAACGAAGATTCGAGTTGCCCCAGAAACACCCAGGGACAGGGCGAGAGACAGCAGAGCGCAACAGTTATTCCTTTTCCACATGTCAAAAGTCCCTCCCCGGCGCTACTATCCATGTCTGTGCGTAATATGACTCCAAAAATCGCGCATACTTTACGCAACCCACCTCCTCCTCTTCCTCCACAAACCATAGAGTGGATCTAAAGACGAGCAGACGAACTCGTCATTAAGAAGGGCGACCGAGTCCTCCTGCATGCATTTAACAGACACAATCAAACGCCTTCAAAGCGCACAGGCTGCGTATATGTGACCGGTTATTCAGGCTTGACGAGAGACATAATAGTTGGTTTCAGGTGGTTTCTAAGAGAAGAGTATACAGTATAAATATCTGTTCAATTCACACAATGAAACAAAAGCTTTATACCCACTGTGGTGTTACACATAAAACACTTTAAGGAGAAAGATAAACAGAAACAATCTTTATTGCACTGGAGAGAAACACATCGTTTCCAAATGGCCGAGAGTCACACAGGTGTGTTAAATACTCAGTCCCCTGTTGAGGGTGTGGATTCATAATATGACATAATATACGTATAATAAAGAATATACCTGTGTTTGTCAGATCATCACAACAATAAACAGAAACAGACAATATTCGAACCACTGCATCAATATACAAAATGACTGAAATGAGTAGATTCAACGTATGAGCATCAACCTAAGGGTAAGACTTTCATTTTCCTTACTTCATTTCTTATTTACTAAAATGGTTTCATAGGGAAATTCTTATTCAAACCTAAATAAGTCCTGGTCCTCTTGGATACTACGTATTCTCCTTCTCCTCCTGGAGTAGGGAATTGTTGATTCCTGAAGTACCCACAGAATGTTAAGCTTCCACTGAAATGGAAAAAAACAAAGTACTTAAACATCCTATTAAAATGTTTTCTCTTAAGGAAGACTGGCCACAAAAAAGGTTTTACTTGAAGAATATTCCAAGTCAACTCATAGTGTCAATAAATTAGCAGACAGTGCCCCCTGTTGGCTGTTTACAGTAAATGCTAAAGTCTCTACAATAATAAATTCTTTATCAAATCCCTTCTTCCCACTCTTATGTGCATGCCGCATGCATCTATATTGTGATGTGCTATATAACCATAAAGATGGGAGGTGGAAATGGAAAGGTGGCCCCAGAACCAACACTAGATGTAAACTAACTCCTTAAAAAGGGCTTATAACAGAGCTGCAGCTGGGTGGTCTAGAGCTGCTTTTGTCATGACGAGAATAAAATGTGATGTCCTCCCTGATCCACAGCCATCCACAAGCTGACATGGGATTGTGGGCACACATACACAAACAAGCAGGATTGGCGGGGTAGGTGGAGTGTGCTTAAAGTGATATATTTCTTTCACTCAGTCATTTATTGCAGCTGATTTATCCCATGTGTGCACCTCTCACTGTCAGTCTTGCAGAAACACCAATCAGTATGTAGCTGGATATCAATCATTGCCTAAATTTACACCAGTGCTGTGTGTGTACACCTATAACAATGTCTATCTTTCATCTCCTCCCAATTGCAGCCACAACCATGTTAGATAGGGTGAGATTAAGTCATGTCTGCTAATCCTCACAAGCTGTGATCTATGCAGGAGCAGCTTTGGTTCTGTAGCTGCACCGCTCCTTGATTTGAGAATATGGGAACCCTTGGTATGATTTCTCAATGTCCATGGTCATTAGGTTTCACATTAACTAAGCATATCACCTCTTCCTCAAAGGACTCCCAGCTCAACTTGCTGAAACTCAGCCTGTTTCTATTAGTAGAAACAGTAGGCCTGTGTTGTTTGTAACCATTGGGTTCCCAGTCTTTAAATGCAGTATTAGGAGAGACCAGTCATCTAAATTAACCATAGCAGGTCACAGACTGAATAAGCCATTTCTTCCACTAACAGAAGCACACTGCTCTTTGAAAGCTGTTAGGAAAGTGTATGCACAGTACAATGAAACATGCATATTTTTAAAATAAAATTGAAGTAACTTCTTTCCAACAGATAGTGGGACACTATACCTATAAACTGTGCTTCATATGCCATGTGCATGTAATGAATGTGCAACAGAACAATTATTCTCAACACATTTCACAGTGTTTTGTATTGCTTGTTCTAATATCGCCAATAATAGTTATAAAAACATTGCTTGAGGAGATTGTTAAGCGTGTAAATTCCAGCTAGAATTTGCTAACGTTAACTAGCAGCCAACTAAAAGAAGGCTTCGGTGCTGCCTTGCAAGACCAGGGGCTGTCTACGTCCTGAAAACTGAAATAGTTATTCGAGGGTTTCATGTTACGGATAAATGCCAACGATGGTTGTTTTCTTATCTGTTTTTGTATTTGTTACAAGCTATAGTGTGTACTGTTTCCGACAGCACAGTAATACCACAAACGCTGAAATTAATCGCAATTGTGTGACGATAACTCTCAAGGGAATGGTTACTTTCCAGCAATTACGCTGCCCCAGTATACACACACACACATTGGCCTAGTTAGCAAGCTGCTAACGTTCGTATTTTCTGAAGCATTAGTAATTGACTTTATTGGGCATTCGCCCTTAGCGACAGAAACAGTGAACGATTTGTATCAAGCAGGTTTACTGTTAATCGTTTATCAACTTTTTATACCACGGCGTAGGGTACGCTATTTAGCATTAGCTAGCATAGCTTAATATAGAGTATGGCGTTGATCGGGTCCTGACTAGCAACTTTTGCTTTCAAATACCGTAGTGCTAAAATTGTAAATTTTATTTAGGTTATAGTGCACATTGATTCACACTTTATGGATTTATGCGATGTTTAGTCTGGGACCGTCATCACACAGCGCTCGTTAACCAACTAACGTTAACGTTTGGCTAACGTTAGCTAGCTAGCTTAACCTTAGCTGTTAACCCGACACAACAGTGTGAAACTAACACTGCGTATCAGAACATGGGTTGCGCAGAAATACTCAAAGCTGATCTACACCACTCCGTCCACTGTTAACAGCATTATTGAGCAAGTGTGAGATCACATGACCCACCCTTAACAACGAGGGGCTCGGAGATGTGGTCGTAACGGCAGCTGCACAATAAATGTCGTTTGTTTACGCTGATTCCAGAGTTCCCCCGAGCCCATGCCCCTCAACGTATCACTCCGCGCACCACACTGAATATTCATACGGAAACATTTCATAATCTAACTTGTAACACAATGACGCATTATGGTGCCATTAAACACGAAAAATCCGTTCACCGTAAAATAAGCAGTATTTACTTCTTTTGTAATATGAAGATTCAAAACGGACTAGTTTTGGTAAGACACTTACTTCATTTCCCCTAAAATGCGGGAGGGGTTTCGTTGTATTGTCAATCCAGTGTTAAACTGTGTAACCAGAAAATAAAAGTAAGTTAGATTTTACGACTTATACAAAACGCTGATTAGTCCCAGTAGCAACAAATTTTAATTTAAGAACATTTCAATGAACTTGTATTTCCTAACTTTTCATCGTACCCCCTATTTTTGGAGATAGTCGGGTCCATACAAATGCTCCGGACTGCTTTCTTGGTGTGGATTACGTGCTTGTGATTGACTATTGGATTGCCCAATGAAAAAATAGTTTAAGCTTAGCAACAGCAAACTGGTCCTTTAGACCAATCCACAAAGAGAGGGTTGTGCTTTATTGTGCCATAGATCCTACCAGTTGATTGGTTAAAACAGACGTCAGTTATGGTAGATTTGTGGACTTTGTAGTTTGAATCAGATACCTACGCTAACTCTTCGCCGTGTTTAAAACAACATATCCCATAATTCACCAGGAGGCACAAGCAGCAGCATGCGCGCGGCTAGAGGCGGAGCTGCTATATAAACAGGAGCTCCCTCTTCTTGAGTATCACACTGGACACTGTTGTAATGGAGGAACGTAGTCTTCGGGTGAATGATAGCTCTGACAGCAACGAAATAGTTAATGGTAGTTAGCGACGGTTGCTCTGACAAACCCTTGGAGGAGTAACAAGTGTTTACTATTCACAAGTTCACTTTTACTTTGGGAGAGTTTGTTTTCAAACGTAAGAGCGTGAACTTTTTTCGGCTCATTCCGGAACAAGCATATTTTTGTTTAAATTAAGTTTCGCGTCTTTTAAAGAACCTGGAAGCTCCGTTTTTACAGCATGAATGTAATTTAAAATGCGCTAAATCAGAAGGCATCAGAGCGGAACACCAGGATGACAGAAGCAGCGGAGCAGACCTATCACCTGAAAACTTCGGACAGGCCATCAGGTGGGAGCAACGGAGACGCTTTGGAGCATCTCCCAGCCAGCGACCCTGGAAGACCAGTCAACGGCGACAGGGGGCGACAGAGAGAGCAGAAGCAGCAGCGGCAGCAGCGGGCGGAGAGCTGCGGGGATGTCAACACAGACGAGGTATGGCAAATTAAAGGCGAAGAAGGGGAGATGTGCCCTGCTTTAGCATCCGGAAATGAGCTTCAGCCTCGCCAGAAATCTGACGGGAATCTCACTTCACAGGAGAAAAACGGGGAAGACGGACAGCGAGAGGAGACTTTAAACCCGGTGCAGGACGAGAGTTTGCATATCGATTCCGATACTGGCTTGGATGCGCGTCTGGGCAAGAAGAGGCACAGGCGCAGGACCTCCAAAAAGAAGCGCAACTGGAAGCCTTATTACAAACTTTCCTGGGAGGAAAAGAAAGCACTGGATGAGAGGGAGACGGCCAGGGCTTCCCGGCAGAGAGAGGAGATGTTCGCCAAAGGGCTGCCAGTGGCCCCCTACAACACCACACAGTTCCTGATGGACGAGCACGACCGAGAGGAGCCCGACCTCAACACCGAGACAGGGGTCAGGCGGCCCTCAGGGGTCGGCGGCCGCATGGAGGACACGGCCAGCGAGGAAGACTTCTTCGATAACGACGAAGAAGATGACGACGATGGCAGCGGTGGAGGCAGCGACGGGATCGGGAGACCCGGGAACGCAGGTGGGGAGTTTCTGCAGAGAGACTTTTCCGAGACCTATGAGATGTATCACGTCGAGAGCCTGCAGAATATGACCAAGCAAGAGTTGGTGCAGGAGTACCTGGAGCTGGAAAAGTGCATGTCCCGCCTGGAGGAGGAGAACAACCGCCTGAGGCGCGCGGTGGAGCCCGGGGGTCTGACCGTGGACAGCTCCGTGGTCCGGCTCGGAGAGTTGGAGAGAGAACTGGAGAGACTGAGGGCCCAAAACACGGAGCTCCTCCTGCAGAAGCAGCCGAGCAAGGATAGGGGTCAGGTCACTACCAAATGAAAGACACAGGTCAAGTAGAGAATAAACCTCTCTAAAAGGTAAAAACGTGGGACTATTGCATTTTTAAAACAATTTGTCATCAGATTTCTGTAATCAGTTTGTCATCTGGACGATGAATCTTTGCATTGCAATGCAATACTTTTCTATTTCTTTTCTATTTGGACTGTAGGGTGTCCTGTTGATTTTTCTTTTCGAGAACAAATGTAAATATTTCAAAATCAAGATTCTTTTTATAAAGAGAATGTTATCTGACAATGCGAAAATATTTTGTTTCCCGGTTCAAATTCGTAGGTATCCATTGACATAAAGTTTAAGTTTTGAATTTAAAAACAGACGTTGTATGTTGCACCACCCCCCAAATAAACTGAATTGCAAATTGCAGCTAACTAATTGGGCCTGTTTGCAAAGACTGATTTGCAGGAGTAAATTCCAAAGTGGCCATTTTAACAGTTGTGTCAACACACGTTCAAATAAAGAATTTTGAAATTCTGCTTAAATCTGTCATGTGTTATAACGCCTGCCCTGAAACACAGGAAGCGGCAGCGTGACTCTACAGGACGCGGCCTCCGTCAGCATGCGAATGATCACAAAGCGTTTCTTGTGACGGTCTTGAAATGGGCCGGACAGACCTTCATGGACTCTAGTCACAGCAGAAGGGGGGGTGGGGTATGATGGAGATGCTCTTTATGGGGGCCTGCCCTCTCTGGGTTAACTCTGCTGAGCGTATTGTTCAGAATAAATAAAAAAACAAAACAGGTTTATTTCCTTATTTGAAACAGATTTTGTCCATAAAAGGTGTTTTTTATCAAAAGTCAGAGGAATTAATGTAAATTGATTTTACTACAATACCATATAAAGTCGAATCTTTTTGTGTCCATAATCTTCAGTGTCAATACTTTCCCAGTACTGCAGCTAATAGAAATATATTAATCTATTCCTAAAGTTTGAAACACACAGCACCTCTAGTTAAGATGAAGTTTGTTATATGTGCAGAGGCAGTTTGAGCCAGGAGGGCCTAGAGACAGTATTTATCTGCAGCCTCTAGAGGGCGACATTCGGCTCCTAGTAGAAGTTGTCTTCTCCAAATAACAAACCCCGTCCAGTAGAAAGTGAAAAAACAAGACAGACATGCTAATTCTTTTTAAACATAATTCTGTTTATTTACATCATATAACCTTGCCTTAAAGCACACAGCCTTGAGGGAAATGGTTTCAGGTGGACAACTGTTAAGTCCAGCTGTGTTCATATTAGTTATACTCAAAAGCAATTCCAAATGTACACAATACAATATGTTACATATTAAGATAGTATGTACAAAAGGAAATCTAAAATACAACGATGAGACATTAGGCAAATCACATTTCAGACAACACACACCAATTATTGAGTTTTCCTTTAGAAGACGAGAGCTGTTCTGTAGCAAATTAGATGTTGTCTAGAATGACCTAATGCAGGTTTAGGGTAGGTTAGGTGTACCAGATTCACACACTGTGGATCACTATGCAAAGAGAGATGACCTCGGCTTGTAAAAAAAAGCAGTTGAGAGAATACCATGCCTCTTCTCTCTTAGCAGCATCAGTAATAGCTGTTAATGCCTGTGTTAAAGGCAAAGAGAGTGCATAGACATGTCCTTGGCTTGAAGTGTGCTTTCTTCACAGCCTCTCATTTAGACTGCTTGAATTGAATGCGCACATCTTTGGGTGAGGGCCGCAAGTCGTACTATCAACCACAAGAGAGGAGGGAGGAGACCCAGAAACAACAGAAGGAAATGGAAAGATAAGAACCGAGCGTGGCACCGCAGAACAAAAACATATTCCACAAATCAGGCACTTGTAGAAAAAAAATCTTGAGGTAAGACAAGAATAAAACACATCACTTATTATTTTTCACTGGGTTATTTGGTCAGGTGAAAGCGAGCGAGTCTCTCTCTCTCTCACTCTTGAAGCTTGACATCCTGTTTGTGTTATTATTCTGATGCGGCTCCACAGTCAAGAGGAGAGGTGAAAACAACAGATTTTTGCATTCAGATCCTCTAATGTACCATTTCCCCAGTCAGGGAGGACTTATTAGTTCCTGACCTTATGGAAAACTCCCCACCGTGTAACCCCAAGGTAATAAATATGCAGACAGATGAACCTTTAGGGGAGGCGTGATGAAAACACGTAGATCACCTGAAGTGAAAGTGGAGCCGTTTGTATGCGCTACACCATCTATTAACACTGTTAAGAGTCTTCTCTCTATCACGAGTTGGAACATACTTTTGTCTCGAGCTCGGTAAATATGAGCAGAGCTAAAGAGGCGACGCTCGGTGATCCTAGACAGGAATAACAAACGCTGAGGTCAGCCGCCACAAAGAGGCGCAGAGCTGCCTGAAAAGTGTCCAATATTCTGTAATAATTACCAGTTTACTTGATTACCAGATAGTTTGTGTACACGTTGAACATATAGTCACCAGATAAGACCATATCTCATGAGATAAAGGTTTTCTGCACAGTGCTGAGAATCAAAAAGGCCATCTATGAGGAAATAAGGAACAAGTTTAGTCATGTTTATCATGTCTGTGTCTTTGAACAGGTACACCCAGGAGGTGAAATTACAATTAAAGTACTTTTTTGTTACTTTTATATAAAATATATATATATATATATATAATATTTATATTGCAAAATATAAAACAAACAAAAAAGAATATATTAAGGGAAACATTTCAAGTAACATCTTGAAAAAGACTGTGCACTTGTTCACACTTTTGTAAACTATAAAAAAAGAACTAAAACAAACATGATAACATATTATTTATATTTACAAGGTTAACTTAACAAGGCTTTGTACAAATGTTACAAAATAATTCATCACAAACACCTGCACGCTCAGACATGATCACAAATATTGTTGCGCAAACACACAAACATCATTAACAAGTAGAGAGAGAGACAACTGTGTGTATAAATGATTTATGTTTTACAGTGTCAGTGGTCTGAGGAATAACAGATGAAATGGTTCAAACCTGACTTTAGTTATCTCGTAATAGTAGGTGTGAATCTCCACCTTGTTAAAAAGCACCATCCTGTCATGAACCGGAGGAAGGCCGCACTCCTCCTCCGGTCACTTGAAAGGAATTAATTTAGGGAGCCAGACGAGAAGGATGCTCAGTTATTCCTCAGGTCGGAAGTATTGGCTGTAACATTGGTTTGTGATGAGGTTGGTTTGTGTCTCTGTATTATTTCTCTAAAACACACATAGAGGAAAGATAAAACACCAAAGCTTTGGCAACACTCGAATGCCCCGTGCCATGCAAACGGAGCTTATCAAAAAGAAGAAAGGGGGGGCTGCTTTCAAAGACCTGTTTATTGGTACCTGGTAACTAATCACAACCCAACTCACACTGCAGGGAGTCAGGAACTCCAACCCCCCCTCCCCCTCCCAGAATCAGCAGCTTCAGCCTTTCTTCTGCAAACCTGGGCTGACCACAGTGGGGGGGTCAGCTGGCAGCAGTCACAGGTACTGGTGGAACCTAGAGGTGGGTGCTTGACGCGCTGCCGGTCCTTGTTCGAGCCCGTCTGCGCCCTGAGGCAGCCTGGGTGTTTTGACCTGGTTTTGATCCACAGGAGAGGTGGAGAACTCGTTGGCAGTTAGTGGGGGTCTCCTGTTGGACGCTTCGACCGGTGAAGCCACCACAGTGTGTCTGCGCCAGGCCCGCCTCTTCCTCCGCGTCTCGGGCGACAGTGGTTTTCGAAGTCCCACGCTGCGCAGGTCGTCGGCTGAGCCCAGCAGTCGAGCGCGAACCTGCTCAGCCAAAGACCTGCCCCCTGGGCCGGTCGGCACAAAGGAGGCGGCCTCGCTGGGGGGCAGAGTGGTTTTGGGTCGAGCCGGGCGCAGACTCTCTTGGCTGCTGCCTGAGGAGGGGTTGGCTCTGGAGGCGTCTCTGCTCACTGTCCGTGGACCTTCGGATCCAGAGCCAGCCCCGTCGCTCTGAGCCACGGTCTCAGACAGCTCCATCAGGTCCAGGGAGCGAGCCTTGTTCTTCTCCGACTTCAGCTTCTTCCTGGCCAGAGTGTCACACTGGATCAGCTTGTGGGAGTTGAATGAAGGCCGCGAGTGCAGTTTGTGTGTGGTGGAAGAGGAGGAGAAGGAGGAAGATGAGGGTGTGGTTGAGCGCGCCCCTCCCTCGCTCCTCTCTGCAGGGTCCTGTGTGTGTGTGAGGGGTGTGGGCGGGGCATGCGGGTTTGTGGGTGAGAGAACGGGGGATTTATAATGTGTGTAGAGGAAGCTGCGCGGAGCTGCTGGTGCTTGTGTGTTCACAGGTGGAGGTGGGTGTTTATCAGGTCTCTCCTGGGTGAGGGAGCGTGAGGCGAAGCCACTTTCATTGTCCGTCTCACTTACCAGCTCACTGTGCTCGTCGTCCGCGTCGTCCCCCCTCCCTTCTGACCCTAGGCTCCGCCCTAATGTGGAGAGAGTGGAGTAGCCGGAAACAATAGACCGGGCATCATCTGGAGCTCGCCATGGTGGCCCTTTCACCTCCGCCCGTGCCTCTTCATCATGTAGCAACATGGCAGCCTGCTTTCCTCCTGCCTCCTCTTCCTCTTTGCAGCATGTTCGACTGGGAATAACAGCCACCACCTCCTCCTCTTCTTCTACCTCTTTCTCTCCGCTTTCTACAACTTCCTCGTCTTCTTCTTCGTCTTCATCATCATCATCCTCCTCTCCCTCAGCTCGAGGAGCGGTGTCTCCCACGGGTGACCCCACCTCCTCTTCCTCTTCTGCCCCGAGGTGTCCCGCTTTAATCGGCTCGTGCTCCGAGTCATCGTCAGTGCTGCTGCCCACGCGGCGGGCGTTTCGGCGCTTCCTGCGTTTACGGCCGGTGACGGCCGACATGATGGACAGAGTCAGGAAGTCCTTAGCACTAAGATCTTTCTTTGACCCCCATGACCCCTAAAAAACGAAGAGAAAAGTCATACCGGGACAATTTTTAATACTATAATAACTGTGGTATATGAACAACCAGAGTAACCATGGTAACCACATGTGGCGATGTTACCTTTGATTTAGCCGAGTCACTGTTGGTTGAGTCTGAGGAAGAAAGAAATAAAGGCATCAGCAGGTTGAATAATCTGACGTTCACAACAGGCCAGAGGAGTCACAGAGGAAGTTTGTGTGGTCGTCACTTTTTTCTCTGCAGCAGCAGATTTGTGTCTATGTTCAGATTGAAAAAGTAATATGACATTTTAAAGAGCTAATCTTCCTCTGTGCCTTCTGGCCTCGACAGACCCCAGCACAGAGACACTGAGTCACACGCTGGAGGTTGAGGAGGAGAAACAATGATTTGGGAAGCAGGGTTTGTTGTTGGTGCATTAGGAAATCACGGCACACAATGATGACATCACAGAAAACACTGATGACATCAATCAGTGAAAGAAGCGCTGGGAGGCGTGAAGGCAGAAATAATCAAAGAGTGTGAAAAGAACCACATTCCCTCACAAACATACTGGTGAAGGAGAATAAATCAGGTTTTGTCCTTCACATCATTTAGAAACCAACATTTCCTGTGAAGCCCAAAGGGATGAGAGGCTCGGTTCTCTAGAGCGGCTCTGGATGGAGGCATTTCTTATAGAGCAATGGTATCAGCAGTATCGAGACATCTTACAAAAGGTAGTTTTCATTCTTCTTCTTTCTACTGTGGGCTCTGTTTAAACCTGGTATTAAGATGTGCTTCAGGCGACTAGATCGCACGTGGACATCGAGTGTTGGCGCCCACCAAGACAGATTGTGATGCGATCACTCGACCCACTTTACCAAGACGTCCCGGGACACATTGGACCGCGTCTCATTTGTAGTGTAAATCATAGCTAGTGTGTGAAAATGTGTGAAGTAAAAGTAAAAGTAGGTAATGTCATTGATGATGACACGGGAATTATCTCACTCTTTCAGGACCAGCCGTCTATAAACGTTATAGGTCGTTTGATGTTTGAAAGGAAATGTGAAGTGCTTCTGAAACGGCGCCACCTAGAGTCGCTTTAGAGCCAGTAGCGGGGTTGGAAACCTGATAGGCTCGACTACATTTCTCGTATGATGAGTGGAGCGCGGTGTTTGACAACAAGACAGGCCACCGGTGAGGGAGTTGTCTCTCAGTGACACACTTTACACTCCAGTGTCAGATACAGCAGAGAGCATCCAGTCATGCGTTCATACATTAGTCAGACTGGGATGACACTGAAATTACATGTCTTTCTAAAAAACCTTCGTCTGACACTGAGAGGAGGGGGGTGGGGGTGGGGGGTGGCACTGACTTTCAGGAGACACAAACCATCACCACCGCTGACACTGTGCATCTCACACAAAGAACACACACCCGTTATTTCACTTTTACAACACTGTACGATGCATTGCGCGCACACACACACACACACACACACACACACACACACACACACACACACACACATATTGCCAGGGGACTTTCCATCCTACCGCAGCGGCTGCTCCACAGGCTCAGCTAAGAGAAGAAAACGCAGAAACGCACAGAGAAAGTGAAAGATGAGCAACGTGGAGGGAAAAAAGAGGTCAGCAGTGTGGAGAGAAGTAGGCATGCTATCAAACACGGAAACACTCCAAATGCTAACGGATGTTCCTCTCTTATGCTGCGTTCCAGTTCTGTTCTGAGAGCAGGGAATTCTGGCTTTAAAGTGGGACAAACTTTCAACAAGGAATTCCAATAAAGTGAGGAATGCAGCTGTCTGACTTGATGCCACAGTTACATTTGAGAGTTTATTAATATCAACATGTCACCAAAAAGTAACATTTTAGGAATATGTTTTCTCAGAAAGGCAAAAAGATCATTTCGCCTGCTTGTTAAATCGAGTGTGTTTCAAAATGATCTGTTGAGTTTTTTCCTCTGATCACTGGACACAGATTGTAATTCTACACTGCTGCGGAATTTCCTTTATCCAGCTCTAAACGGAAAGCAGCATTAATTCTGGGTTGCCGAGAGCAACGGGGGGCTCGCTCACCTGAGGCCTCACCGAGCAGAGCAGTCCTGCCGATGTTGGAGAGCAGGTGGTCGATGTTCGGGGCAGGCTGAACATCCTCTGTGTCTACCGGCGTCTGGAGGGACAGACACAGGGGTAAACACATGTACATACACAAAAAAACATGCGGACGACCAGATCAGAAATCTTCACAAAGCTAGATCGTCACCTTGAAACATTCGGGAATGTATTTAGGGAATCGCAGCACATTTCCAGTTATGACGGCTGCAGGTTTACTGTACTAGCAGTATATTAAAGTTTTCGCGTGTATTTCTAAGTAAATTACTACTGTCAGAACAATATAAGAAACCCACCTTCTCATCCTTGTCTAGCTCTTCAGTGAAAAACCAGGTGCACTGAAAGAACAACAGAGAACGAAGCATTTAGCATGAAAAGATCTACTAGTGTGACGTGTGTGTGTGTGTGTGTGTGTGTGTGTGTGTGTGTGTCTTCACGTGACATCTCTCACATGCTGGATGAGCGTCTCCACTATCTTATAGCGGTCAGGCATGTGCGTGACCATGTCTTTCATGTTGTCCTCAGATGTCCGAACCAGGGTCGGCCCAAACACCAGAGCCAGGTTACGAGGCTCCATCTACACGCACCACATAAAGACAAACTACATGAACGCCCAGGATACCTCAGTGGTGTTGTGTTGCCTGGGAATTATACTCACACACCTTGTTTTTATCCGAGTTGTCCGCTACAGTCTTTAAGTGACTAACCAGGAACTTCAGAGTGTGGTAATAGTAATCCGGGAGGTCTCTGATCTACAAAGGAGAAACAAGTTAAACGACGAGAGTGATGAACCTGCCAAAACACGTGCACAAACATTCACGCAGCAGAAAAAGGATCTTCCTGAAACAAAACCACGAATCCAAACGGAGGCGTACCAGTTTCTTCATGGTTTTTAATCTGTCTGATGCATTGTCCATTCGATTGGCATCAATGAAGTCATTGTACTTGTCTGCAAAAGTATTAGAAATAAAAAAACGAGGTTGGATTTCAGTGCATTCTGGGGTGAGACAGTACAGTAAGTGTGATGGCTTGTCGTGGCATGTGTAGACTCACCGTTGGTGAAAAGCGGCTCTGGAAGTTTCCTGAAGAAGGATTTGAGTAAACTGCTGACCACGTTGAGGTCCTGCCATTTCTGTTGACGTATATATATATATATATATATATATATATATGACGTACATATATGTATGTTACATATATTAATATGTATATAAGTGTATCAGCTGCTACTCACCTCCTCTGCAGGGTTGATGTCGACGCCCTTGTTGAGCTGGTCCTGGAGCGTTGACACCATGGCGTTATTCCCAGGAACTCGGTAGATTCCGGTGTATTCCAGACCCATGTCCTCCACCAGACCGCAGCAGATCTCCACAATCAGCGGTATGAACTGCAATAGAAGAAAGACACGGGCTCAGAAAAACAACTTCAAGTAGAAAATGAGCTTTAAAGCGTTCAGGCAGCGATGCAGAACGCTGTGGCTAACCTTATTATTTGCACCCGGCTGACATTCCTCCAACCTCACGCCGAAAGCTTTGGGCCCGGCCTTCTTTGTCTTCTTCATGATGTTGATTCCCCACGGAGACTTGGGAGGGCTGCTCTCATCTGAGGATAGATCGAGCAAAAACTGACTTCACAGTGCTTCAGTAACGGATTTTTTGTTTACTCAATGTTAAAGGCTCTCTTTGCAAAGCATGGTGTCCAATAATATTATATCTAATGACTATAGACATATACTATTTTCCTACAACTGCAATTGTCTGCTAATATTTGAGCAAATACCTATAAAATATCTATATAATATGCAGCTTTAAATGTAATGTATGAGTTCATCAAAGATGATACAAATACAGATACTGACCAGCTGACGATTCTGAAAGGATTTACTTTAAGTATTTTTTCATTTAGAGTTTTCCAAGGTGATTGTGATATGTTTATATTGTATATGCTGTGATGTTTTTGTGCAGAGGAAGGATTTGGATTTGCTTGAGTGTGACGCTGCACAGACGCGGTACCCTGAGAAAAGTAGTTCCTGTAGCTACTGTGAGCTGTTCATGTCGTTTAATGATATTTATATGAAAAAAAAAGCATAAATGTAAAATGAATATTTAACAGTGATGGTAATACCTTATAGCTGAGAAACAAATGGGTAAAATATTAAACCAAAATATAAGACTGCTCATTTTAAAGGAGAAATGGTGCAAACGTAGGTTTTTTCCAGTCGATGACCAGTAACTGACAAATGTGACTAACTCAGAACCGACTGAGCTCATATGTTTGCAGTTTCTAGATTTGAAAGTGGACTTCACCAACAACTCCTGCAGAGTAAAACAAGACAAAACACTTTCTTGTGTTGTCTTGTTTTAGTTTCATTTGAAGTGAATGAGTGAAAGTTTATTTGCTGCAGTAAGGCAGCGTGCTAATTGAACTTGTAGTGGACACTCCTTTCCCCGGTACTGACCTTTGCCCTCTGGTTTTGGCGAACGCGGAGCTCCAGAAATGTTCTCCGTCTTGGCCAGCAGGAAGGGAGGCTTCATGCGGGACATCCTGGGAGAGGAGTCTGGTTTGCTGCCTGTTGGACTGCAGGGGGAGATAGAGAGGCGAGTTTGAGTCGAGCTTTCAATAGTGCCAACATAATTTATGTTATAGTGGCTTTATAGATCAAACTTATCACCTCTGCTTTCTGTAATTATCCAATTTTTTGTTGATTAGTAGCTGTCTGAAATTGCCAAACTCCTGCAACAAACAAACACATCTGCGATGAGTTTCTGAAAGTGCTCCCCCCCCATTAAACCCAGGTGACTGGCAAGGTGCCTGGCAAGTAAAGCTGGGACCACTGACCTCGTTGTCTGTTTTGCTGTTTTCCCCGATGACCTTTATCCACTCCAGCATGTCCTCCCGGTCTTCCGCCTGCAACAGGTATTCACAGAAATCCTGGGTGGTCAGCCGCAGGGCGTGCTTTCTCTTGGTCTCGCTGTATGCAATGTCCACCAGGCAGCCCCGGATGCTGATTGGCTGTTCATCGTCAGCAGCTCCGCCGATCACACTCCCACCAAACAGCGCTTCCCTCTTGTCCTTGTAGATGAAGAGCGATTGGGATCGGAGCATAGAGTAGACTCGCTTCCATGGACGCATGCCACTTCCCACCTTCTGTGAAGGGAAGACGAGATGTCATGCAAGTCTGAAAGCTTTTCTGCCTTCAGCTACCTTCTAACAAGGCTCGGTCTGCTCACCTTTCCCGTCTCTGTGAGGATTTGTTTGAAGTGAAGCCATCCTTCTCGCCTAATGTCGCTGTAGGTGGTGTTTCCCAGCTCTGATGTGGAATGGCGTTTAGATCGGACCTCCTCTGCTGTTCCGAATTTATCCAGTGCCTGACACACAGACAGGGAAATGTTCAGGAAAGGTTTTGCTGCTATCATAGACAGACATTAAATATGTTAGTTTCATCTTTAGTTTTATTAAGTCTGACTTTTTACACTTTTATCTCATGATAAAGATCAGTGTGATAATAGAAGCCCAACGATTTCTGAAGAAGACAATAAACCTAAAAAGAAAACATTGCTGGGTGAATTTCAAATGTTGATATTTTGAATTAAAAATAAGTCAAACTATGTCAAATTGTAACGTTTATGTTGCTTCTGGAGAACCCTGTGTGTTTCAGCCTTAGCTAGAGCCACCAGCATGAGGGGCAGGAGGTAGGACAGACTGTTTCAGACAATGAGGTCAGAAAAAGAACCACATAAAGTGTGATGTTAGCTCAGGACACATGATATAACTCAGTCAGTTCAGAGATTTTAGGACTCGTTTGTACCGGTAGTGTGTACCCCGCCTGACAGCTGGGACAGCCTCCAGCACATCGAGACCCCCAAGAGGACAAGGGTTCAGGACAACAGATGATTCTTATAAAAATCATTATATATTAATAAAATGCTGGTGTATAATTTATGGATTAAACTCCTGCCACTGTAAAATCAGCCTCACCTTTACCAGCTGCTGTGTTTTTGGTGGCAACATATTTTAGTCATAATTTTCACCTTTGAGAATTACTGAACAATTACTTTAAAAAATTTATTTCAGAGGAATATTTCCTTAGTTAAGAACTGTTGTACCTAAAGTACAACCTATAACTTTTACCTGAGTAGGAAAAATAAAGGGTATTTCTACCAGCAGTTGAGTATTCCTCTGGTAAGTATTTGCGTACTTTATGTACCTAAGTTTCTAAGGTGAAAGGGTTGGAAAATTAAGTTCTATTTTCAGAAGTCTAAGGAACGGGTTAAGAATTGTTTAAGACCACCGAAGAAGAACTCACCTTGTCTGGTAAGGAGCTCTTTGTTCTCCTGTGAACAACAAAAACAGAAACTGTCAGAATCTCTGCTCGTGTATCTTACATTATACGACATCCGCTTGGTCCTGCACACAGCTGGATGTTGCATTACTCACGTCAAGACGTCCTCTCTGAACGTGTTGAGTCCTTCATCACACGACTTGGAGCGCTCAGTGGTGATGGCTAGAAGATAGGAGGAACGGCGACGGGATTTAATATTGCCTGCTCGACCAGAGGACGAATGAGCGCAGAGAGAGAGACAGAGAGAGAGAGAGAGAAAAGACATGAAAAGAAAAGAGATGAAGAGAAAGACAGAAGGTTGATGCAATGCCAATCACCAAAGTGCAAGGTGTTGGATTAGGAGGTGGGGATAGTGAGGGAGACAGCAGGAGGTGGCGGAGGTTTGAGTGGCATGTGAACAGGTGAGGATGGCTGCTGGGGAGATGAACTGGAGCCGTGGGTCACACGGTTTACTCACCACTGACATGCAGGTTTAGCCTCTATGAAGTCTGACATGCACGTGGGGCATTTGATTAAAGACATGCAAATCTGTCCACTTTAAACCAGACTGAGTGTTAAACGAAGCTCAAGGTACACTGACACCGGTCACCCGGACATCCTCATGCAACTATTTGGCAAATCATCTTCACTGTGTCCAATGTGCATTCTACAAATCCAGCATGCAAAACGTTAGCACTGCTAAAAACTACGTTTCAGTCTATTTCTGAGCCCCAAAGGTTTCATATATAAGTTCGGCAAGATAACTGTAACTTGTTTCCAAAGAGTATTTCAAACTAAAACCGATATATTAATCATTTGTGGCAGTAGAATCACAAAACTGACACTTCACTCCATACCATTAGGATTTCTTTTAAAGAAATACAGTGAGTGATAACATACGTGATATAAGAAACAATATCAGCTAAGAAAACACATTTTATTAATTCCTATATATGGATTTTATCTCATGCACACTTCATCAATCCCTCTCTGAAGGAAAAGTGCTGATAGTTTTCTGCTGCATGCAGTGGGGAGCGAGGGAGGAGGGGGGCACTCACTGCAGTCGTATGAGAAGAGCCTAGTGAGGGGGAAGGTGAAGGTGGGGGAGGCGGAGCTGGCGACCACGGCGGGTGCCGAACTCATGCCGCTGGACACGACAGAGGACGCTGGCACATGGCGGGCGCGCAAATCCGCGCCGGGGCTGGTTGGCTCATCTGTTGGGCGTAGGGTGGAAGGTGGAGGAGAAGGAGCCAGAGGGAGAGAAAAAGGTGGGAGAAAAGATTAAAACAGGGATAATGTTAGGTGTTAGAGAAAAAGGTCAGAGGGGAAGGAGAGGGAGAGTGACGAAGCAGGGGTTAGATTAGGAAAGGAATGATGAGGAACCGCAGAAACACCGTTAGAGATACTGAACACAAATACAACGCACAGTTTGCACTTCTTCAAACCTCCTGTTCAATGTAATTATTTCAGTGGAAAAATCCGCACATGCAGCAATGCAGCAAACTCTAACGTGAGGAATTTTTAGACTCCATTAGAGCAGACCATAAACACCGATGGTCAAATCCACAGACTTGGCTAAAGGGGCAAAAACCTGTGCAACTCTCTCTGGAAAGAAACAAAACTAACATAAACTGAGTGAGTGAGTAAAAAGAGCAAAATAGTTTTCATAAAACGCAGTACCTGTGTTTCCTGTTGCCATAAGAAGAGCTAGTCAGCAGCGACCAGAGGGCATTTTGTGACAGAAATCTACTGGCTTCAGGTTTCAGTTCTTTATGAAATCTACAGCAGTGTGTGATCTGATACAGTTCATACAAGGGAAACTGTCACAGTCCCACAAGTACAACACACACACTTGTGAGTGACTGACTGACTGCAGATATTCAGCTGCAGCTTTATGTTATGAGTGAATCCAAAGGTCAAAAGACAACAAAGGTAATAAAACTGTACTATACATAGGTCACACGGGCTACAAATCTAAAAGAGTGTCAGCGGATGTAAAAGGATATGAAACTGCAACGAGCTTTCATGAGAGCACGCATAGACTCACACTTCCTGGGCGACAGAGAGGATGAGACATCATCGTCATGTTAGCGTTAAATGAGGAGAAGCTTTAGACATTTTAAAACCGTCAGGACTGTAATGTTGCGAGGTTTGCTCCAAGGAGGAACAAACAACAGAGGGCAGCACAGCCTCAGCTCTGCAGACTGGAAGGGCTCAGGCTGAGATCCACTCCCACAGACCACCACTTTGTCTTTTTTTTTTAAAACTCTTGCAGTTTTCCACAGCACCTCACACCTGCTCTAGATGGGTTTTTCCTCACCTTCCCGTCTCTGTCTACACAGCAGACCTCTGTTGCCATCACAATCCTTTTCTGACTCCCCCTCCGACCTCTCAGCCTTGCTGTTCTCTTCTTCACTGCTGTGCATGCTAGTGCCCGGCATAAGGCAGAAAACATTCCCAATCAGGGGTAAAGAATCTGCCTGTTTACAGCATGGCCCAGAAATAGCCAGGCTGTGGGTTTAACAAAGGCTGTCATTAACAGGCAGCTCTGAGAGTGAGCTCAGAGCCACGAGACGAGACACAGACATACCAGCAGAGGGGAGCAGCATCATGCATGGAGGCCGGCATTCAAAGATTACATAGGAACGTCAAAGAACTGTAAAGGCTGGGAAATCTCTGATCAGCATTTAAGAATATTTTACAGTTAAGAGTTAGGGTACTGCCACCCAAGTAGTTTTTATCACCACTGTCAGATGTTAAATGCTCTACAGCTCACTGGGACAATTCAGATTAAAGTAGGGATAAAGATGTAGGGATAAGTGACTTCCCCAATAACAAGAAGACCAGATCTGACCGAAAAAGTTCAAGGCATAGACCTGAAACAATGTTCAACAACGTAGAACAAATGAACGAGGGAGACAGAAAAAAGGAGCGTGACCAAGATCAAAAAAAGGAAACAGGGACTGTAAGACAAGAGGCCTTGTCTACAGCAGGAAAGAAGCCAGCACAGAAGGTCGTGGTCTTGGTCCTGGTCTGTGTTCAGGATCCAGCTTGTAAAGACAGTCACAGAGTGAACCCCCCCACAGAGTCCCACAGACACACACATACCCCTTCATCTGCAGGGCAGGACAATAGCAGCATTCAAGGCGGGAACTGAGTGTACGGACTCATACTGTTCCCCACAAGAACCGCCACAAAAACCTCCTGCTAATTTACAGCTTGGAGTAATGTTGAAAGATTCCAAGTGGGCACAGAGCAACATTTATGTACATCTGTTGTTCATGCCTCTTTCCGTTTAATTCACTTCGAGCGGGCTTCAAAAAACAAACGTGATGTCCTGAGAACATACCTGCTGTCAGACACAACACGCCTCACAGATAAGAGCAGCAGCTTTTCTAAATCGCACGTTCCCCCGGGAGCCTGATCATATCATGAAATGCGTTTTTCATGGAGAGAAACTAGCCTAGTTTCAGTTTCTGGCCTTTAAACGTGTCTCGGCCCGCAGCCCTGACTTCCTGGTTTCGTTTAAAAAGGTGAAGGTACGAGGCAAGAATGCGCTCTGACAGACAGAGAGAGATGTCTCCTGACTGAATATCCACTTGATTGGAGCGCTTAAAACGCACGGCTTGCCTCAAATATTGACAGTCATTGTACGTTTCCAAGCCAGCTGATTTGAATCCATTTTGAGTTAAGGTAATCGGCGGTTATTTCCTCAGGCTGTGACAGGTCGACTGAGGCACAGCTTGTCTGCCTTCATTTGCCTATGGTTTGACTTGATGTCTACTGTCTATGTCGAGTGATAGAAACTAATATAAAGTCAACAGAGCACATTTTCTTTCATTCTTTTCTAAACTGGGAACAGGCTGGGACATGAATATTGTTAACTGAGACCAACACTAACACTGTAAATATTACACAGTGTCACGAACGCGCACAGAAGCAATTAAGATTATCGTTATCAGTTCATGGCAAAATCAACGAGTTTTTCATTCCATCTGATTAATTCAGTTAACGCTGATGCAAAACTTCTAAATACTGCACAAGGATATTTGAATTAAGTTCATTTGTATCTGCTTGGTCAATTAAAAGTAGATCAAATCATTCACAAGGGATCAAAGTTCTCAAATGATTATGAACACGTTATAGAAAAGTCTAAAGATCACACTTTGTTGGGGAAGTGTGTCGAGTTTACACAATTGATTTCCAGTTTAATAAATTATCATTTCCGTATACCATAAATTATTCCTTTGTTAAACTTCTACTCAGCTTCTATTTTCAATAAATCAATCATGTAAAAGAAAAAAACGAAACTGCCATCTTACTAAAAGACACAAAAAACAGACTCCACTACTCTGAACCCGCAAATACAACAGGATTTATACGGTAAATCTCAGGCACTACACTGCCTAAGTGCAAACACACACACACACACACACACGAAGTGAGACTCCACCTCATTTCACCAACACCATGAGTCGAGCTTAGGAAGAATTCCCAAATATGGTTCAAGCTAAACTACTAACACCGTCTATGACACTGAGGGAAGTCCCATCATTACCCAAAAACATTCTCAGTGACGGGAAAAGAGTCCGAACAGACACATCACCCCAAAAGTCAGACAGTGCTCTGTCTGAAGTACAGTTTTGTGTCTCCTCACTGACCGTCAGTGTCTGCCTAATGTGGAGCACATTACAGAACGGATGTGAAGTCAGTCTGAGGTTTTGTGAGGGGCTTAAAGTAGCAGATGAATTTTGGAAACTCCTCCCTTACCTATAAATGGAATGGACGCCAGAGAGTCATCCTCTGTGTGGAGGTGGGCGAGGTTGCCGTTTGGTTTGCGTGGAACTACGTCTCCTGTGGAACCGGAGTCTGGGGGATCGGGAGAAAACAAGGAGGGTTCTAGCTCGTCCATAGGCAAGGCGTAGTGGGGATGGCGCATGCCGTGGACATTCCTTCGACCAGTGGGAGGTTTCTGCCTCAGCACCACTTCCTGTGTCTGCGCCACCGCCTCTGCCTGCCCCTCCAGTGCCCCTCGTTCCCTCTCATGGTTTGTTGGCCTGTGTGCTCTGTCCTGGGATTCAGTAGTGGTGGAGGCAAGAGGGGAAGCTGTAGGAGCCGTGTGGGGTGCTACTGTGCCCTCTGGTGGGCTTGTTTTAGGTGTTGGGTTCCAGTTCAAGTGTGGGCCGGAGTATGAAGGGTCCCTGAAGGAGTGGGCTTGCTGCATGATGCGGCCGGTCTTGCGGTAAAACGAGGGGCTGTAGCTACGGTAACCAACAGGCTGGTCGTCCATGCTCTGAGCAGAGGGAAGTCTGCAGCTCTGAGGAGCAGTCTGCTGAGGCTGCGGCGGCGACTGAACTTTTTGTGTGTTTTTCTGTGGGTGGTGTTTAGACTGTGACTGTCGGGATAATGCTGCGGCTTGCGCTGCGCTGTGTCGGCTCCCCTGCCGCAGGTAGGCATCGGGTCTGGGCGGCGGCTGGGGAGCCTGCTGAAGCCACGATGGCCTGTCTGACCGAGCTGATACCAGTCCAGCTGCAGCTCGGTCCAGCATCTCTAACGAGCGGCCGTGGCGATCGTACTGGGCCAGCAGGTTTTCAGAGCGCGTTCGAGTATAGTTCGAGTCAGGGCGGCCCCTAACTGAGACCTCATCCCACTCTCCGTATGACCAGTGGGGATCTCCATGCGGTCCAGGTCCTGACTGCTGGAGTAGAAGCAGAGTATCCTGGGAGGCACTGTGTGGCCAGCCGCCCGTACGCTGCTGCTGCCGCCTGGTTTCACTGAGCCGGTCCTGAGAGTAGCTGCGGTGGCGGGTCTGCATGCTGTGTCCTGAGCGGTCCGGCTGCTGGTTGTAGTACCAGTCAGAGAGCGCCTGCTGACACCGCTCATTGCGGCCGTGACTGAGCTGCGGCAGGGGAGGACTGGTCCACGCTGATTTACGAGGCTGGGCCTGCGAGGAGCTGGAAGCGTGGTGGTTGGGGTAGTGGACTTGTAGCGGGCTAGACAAGGGGCCTCCTGATGAGGAAGAGGAAGAATAGGAGCGCCCCCTGATCTGGCCCTGAGGCTGCTGGCTGGTCATACCGTACTGGATCTCCTCTGTGCGGTGGGCGGGGCTACTGTGACCCACACCACCTGGCTCTCCTGCCCGCCCCTCCTGCCAGCTGGCGGGGCTGCCCACAGTGGAGCGGTTGTCCAGGGGTGAAGAGGGACTAGAAGAGCTTGGCCAGCGACTCCAGTTATCCAGCTGGTTCTGGCCCATAGGGGCAGACGAAGGAGCTCCAGCAGGGGGCGTGGTCTTGGTGCGTGGGTAACAGATGGGAGGAGGGGGTGGGAGGTTCTCCGCTCCCCCTGAAAAGGGTTCGTTTCCAGTCAGGTAGGCATCTTGAGAGTACGCCTGGAGGTGGGAAGAGAAACGAGAGCCACATGACATACGACATGACAGGAAGTAGAACAGCTTTAAATCAAAATATGCTCGCACTGTAAACAAGTTTGACAAAAAGACAACTTCCTGCCACTGGGTAACACAAAACAAGTCTCTCAGCTCAACCCTTTTGCCACCGCTTGTCCCCAGGGCCCCAGCTCTCAACACAAAACACGTTAGCTAGATATAAAAGTGCATAAAGTGCCTTCGACAAAAGCCAAAACACCACAACGTGTGCCTCTACGTGCGCCCGCCAGTGTCTATACAAATACAGGGCAGACGCACAATGCCTAGCTTCAAGAATGACTTAAACACAAGAATGAATTCAAAGTCCACTATAACGCAGACGTCTTCGTGTAACGCCTGTCACACAAACATAAACAGAGGAGGAAGAGCAGAGGACCAGACAAAACACGTATCCTCACCAACGCTCCCGTCACGACACTCCTGTTACCGAAACCCGCCGTCCTTCAGATATCACGCCTTCGTTCTCTCAGGGCACATTTGAGCTTCTTTCTCTTACTTTTGTGTGCGTTTTCTACCTCACGAGCTTCTTGTTTTCGCCTCTATCCGATCCTTCCATACTCCCTCTCTCCTCCCTCTCATTCTCTGCCTTACTCCACCCTGTGGGAGTGTGGAAGGAGGCGCAGCTCTGGTGATGTCATGCTAGGAATGCAGCAGATACAGGCGTAGCAGCAAAGGGGAGGAGTATGAGGACAGGAAAGTGGGTTTATAATGTTAAACCTGGCTGTATGCTTCAAATCAAAACCCCCGTTTGGGTTCTTTAGGCACTAATACTGATGTTTCTGGATGCGTGTGTGTGTCTGTGTGTGCGAAGGATCACTTAAATGTGATCTTTTGTGTGCTGACATTTTGCTTCAGGTTAATAGGAGGGGCAAGGGGCGATGCATGTCTGTTCATGCGGGTGAGCGTGGAGCAAACCTGTGGAGCAGCAAAAATGTGTTCTACAGTAAACGGGTGTATGAGTGAGTGCCGAGTTGTTTTTTTGTTTTTGTTTTTTCCCCCGAACGTAAGCTTCACCGGAGATACCGGTGGCTTTTAATGAATGTGTGTTGTAATCTAAACATAGAGCTGAGAGCCTCTGAGTCACTCTCCAGCCATTCCAACAAAATCTGCAAATTCTTCGGCAGTGACGGAGCGAACCCTGGCACGGCGCTGCAAAAGCACAACGAAATACGCCGCTTCCTGAATTCTCTCTAAGCCTTTCGAAAAGCTAACTAAATAACACTTTGGTTTTTTTGTCTTCGTTGGCACCGTGCATATAATGTGCATCATAACATGCGTGGAAATTCCCATACTTGCACTTACCAGCTGAAGCACATCTTCATCTTTTGGCATAATGGAGAGCTCCAACACACTCTCACTGAGGGGAAGGAAGGGAAAGAAGTAAAGCAAGACATAGAGATAGAAAACAAAACGATGAATTCATGCCCAAAATCCGTATCTGGTGCTTAATACAAAACATCAATAAATGCATTTATCACAAAAGCCATCACTGACCCAGGTTGGTCCAGGCCACTAACTGGCAGGAAGGCGGTCTTACCTGTTCTGAATGAGGGCGATGACCTGAGAGTATGTCTTTCCTAGGACGCTTTCTCCATTCACTTTCACCAGCCGGTCCCCTGCAGAACACAGATGCAGTACAATGAGAGAACAAGATACAGGTCCCTGTGTCGACCTTAGGCAGATGTAAACCCCCTGCAATAGTTTTCATATCAGACCAAACCTACTGGAGCAAAAATGTTGATCAGAAATAGCTGTATTTCCATTTCCATATTATCCACAGTCAAAGTTCCTTTACCGAATGTGTATTAGCATAATATTACACAATATCTCATCTTAATCACATTTAAATCTAACCTAATACAATGTATTCATAAACTAGAAATAATGCCTCCAATATAATGTATTAACTGGCATATCTTTGATTATAGTATTCATGTATTAAATCTGAAAAATATCTTTCAAGCCATTATTAAATTGCCCACGCACTGTTTTCCTAAAGAAAATACTGCGATGTCAGCACATATTAGCATTCTGTGACCTGGGGCCCAATGAGAGGGGATTACTCCCCGATCAAAGTTTGTACGATTTTGTGGTGACTTCACGCAAGTTCAAACAAATACAAAGTGCTCAGACTCCGTGTGTTTGTTCGCACTGGCATTTGACTTTCTGGAAGTGACAGCTTATGTTTAACTGTACTAGTTTGGTTTGTCTGGTGGGAGTAGGCTGCTAAGGCAGCAAGACATGACAAGAATAGTTCAACAGCTCTGTCACAGGGAAATGCTCCTCAGAATATGAGTTGACATGCTGGTATCACCAAAAGAGATCTTAAAACAAACAAAAGCTCATTTCCAGTGAAGTAATTATGAACTAATAACAAAAATAAGATGTTGTTCTTGGTTAAAGTCTCTCTTCATTATTTATTTCACTGAATATCTGTCTGCGTCTGTTGTCACACGATCGGAGCTCTTACCAACAGATTTACAATGCAAATCAGGATGTTAGTGCTCATGCACCACGTTTCCTTTACCTGTGCACAAGCCCGCCTGGTGGGCTGGACCTTTTTCTCTCACATTCTTGACAAATATTGTGTCCATTGGCTCCAGCCGACCTTTCTGATACTCTACACGACAGAAAACAGCAAAAACAGACAATAAGATGAGACGTTCAGTGACTGAACCTGCTGAATGGTAAAACTTTAGGTTGTTTTAGACTTTTTGAGTACTCCTGTGTATGACCCTTAGAGACTAGAAAAAATATTCTATATATATTATATTAACTACGGATTTCTTGTCTGTAATTCTTGTCCCATGCCCAGTTGGATTTTAGATGTCATGGTTGATTGTGTCCTGTAGGGGGCGCACTGAGGCTGCAGGTGAAGGGAGGGAATTTAGGACCCAGCTCATTACTTCATCTTTATCCCCTGATGCATGGTTTTCTTGGCTGATTAAACAGGAAGAGAAAGAGCGAGATGAAGGACACTTACCCTTTCCATTGCCGTTCTCCTCATCCTGCAGAGAACAGAAGCAGAATTATTGTCAAAGAACAACCAGTGTAAAATCATAAAATTCTACACAGATGCATTTAATTTCCAACTGTCTATTCCAACTGTTATGTATTAACCAAAGGTGGTCTAAAACATTAAAGTTAAGTAAATGGCATTAGAGGAAATAATTGTTGGTCTTGAACTTTTTGTGTTTATTGACCAGATCACTTGCCCAAAGTGTAAATTGACATTGATTTATATGTCCATCTACTCCAGATCACACAATGAGCTCACAGCAACCTATGTGAAGCTACAGTTTCCCCAAATGACAGTGACTTCCTCTGGATATGGAGCGAAACCTACTAACACAGAACTGTCTGTTTTTATGAGTAATAAATCTTGGCAGTGCAGCTCTAACACTGGGACTGGTTCTCAGGTTAGTCAGTCCTCGGCTACTCGTGACGTCATGTGTCAAACACCGAGGCAAACGGAGGTATCAGCAGTAAAGATGGTGGTGGTGAGATTTGATGCAGTTTGTCAATTATCTCCATGCGCTCACACACACATGGGCGTACTGAGCTGAGTGGACAGTTTGGGTTTAGGTGGGCTGACTGCTGCCTGGCTTTATGCTGCGCTGAGTGGGCTCATTCCAGGCTTGGCAGACAATGGTGGGGGGTTTAGCGGCAGAGAAAGGATAGCTGCAGACCCCCAGAATAGAGCTCCAAGCTTGGGGAACTCAACTGACCAGCCCAAGTATGACTACATCAGGTGGGCACAAGACACTGCGTGTATATGACAAACACAGCGGGTCAACACCTACACTCACCAATAGCACCTGGGCCTCGGTACGTCGAAAAGAACTATACGCACAACAATAAAACCAAAGTAAGGGAAAAGACGTAAAGCAAGGTACTGCCTTGAAAGAGGCAGTTGTTTTTGAAGATCAGCTGGGACCTTTCCCTTAGCTAATATACTTGAAAACTCTTGACTTTCAGGACCTGCAGACACCACGGAATGAGTTCCTAATTGGCTTCTGATAATTAGGCACTACGAGGGTAATCTGGGAGACTTCCACGGAGGCTCTTCAGATAAGAACTGGTCGCTCTGTGGCTCTGATTGTCCAAAAACAACATGTGACCCTCAAGCCAGAGCAGAGGAGGACAGAACCAGGGCCAAAGGCCAGCAGTGGGTCTATTGTCCGGGGTGGCCTGGTACGGCCTGGCTGCCAGTGAGTGGTACCAGGCTAAGACAACAGATCTTATTCAATCTGTGTTCCTATCTGCAGCTGCTGGAGTGGTAGTATAATAATAAAGGCCTTGTTTGAGCTGGGTCACCCCACCCGTCTCCATACCCCACAGTTTCACATCTGGAGCCATTTGCGTCTACACCTCAGAAAGCTAAATAACTTCATTCCTAAACATCAGAACAGTCTGGAATAGAAGAAGGTCTAAAAAAAGAAGTAAATGAAGTCACGGTTTCAATAAAAATATCAAATCTCTTTTTTAATGGCCTTTTAACAGCTTTTGTTTGTCTAGTCTGTTGCCTCCAATAAGCTGGACATGGTTTCTCCTTTGTGTCTGTGTGCTCGTTCTGTTCAAATTAGCCTTGGCCTGCAACATCACTGGCTAAAAACACTTTCAAATACCAGTTGGGGTGAAATGGAAACCATGTGTGTAGTAAAAATAAACAGGAAAGAAAAAAAAAAACGCTGCTGAACGGTTTTGTCATGATTTACGGTATTGTTAAAGAACCTGTTGAGGGTCTTACCTTGAGGTTAGTGTGCAGAGCGGACTCTGGAGGGTAAACAATGAAGTGCCGTAGTGTGAAACCGAAACCCTGGGAGTTCTTATGGAGAACCAGCGTCCGGGGACCTTTCCAGCCCAAGCCAACCCCCTCCCTTCCCGGCCGGGTCCCCATCGGCGGCCGAGGGTTGTCGCTGGCTGAGGGGAGACCATCCCTCCGGCCCTTAGCCTGTAAACACACAGATGGATGTTCAGTGACATTCATATAATGTCCTAGAAGTCATCTGAGGATGATGACATGATACAGAATCTGTATCAGAGGGTTCACTCTCAGGAAGGGCCCAGTCTAGACAGGACCATGTAGGGAATGTGCACCTAGTTCTGAGCAGCCTGACCTTGGTTTTATCACAGACGGTCCATCAGGGAATCAGAACTACAAGCAGATTTTCACCTGTTTTCTGAATATCTCATTTCAGCTGCTGAGCAAACAGCCCCACTGCGCTCAGCTGACACACACACGTGAAAACTCTCACCCTCGTGCTGCCCCAGCGACCCACATCTGCCACTCAAACACAATCACCTGACTAAACAGGCAGGAGGAGGAGGGGAATCAACATGTCAGCTCAGAGGTCAGGTCTGCTGAGAATCAGTTATCTGGCGATGCATGTTCACTATCAAACTCCTATTAGTAAACTCACTAAACTTGTCTTTGTCACCTAAAGGAACAGATCATCAATTCTGGAGACGACTCAACACTATAATTATTTATATGATGTTCCAACCCAGTCTACATGCATTCTGCATAAACTACAGACACATGAGAACAGTCTGAAGAGATTTTTGAATGCATCCACACTGATTTATATGCAGATTACAGTTTTTCCCGAGATTTAAATATGTTTTTAATGGTCAACGTCCAACCCGAAAATCAATGTACAAATTATCCACATTAAGGAGTAAGACAAGATGAAAATCTGCAGATACTTATAGTAGTGTTTGGCTGTGCAGGATATTTTAAATATTATTAAATTATTCTTGCCTGCTTGAACAAAGTGACTGAGGAGCATAGAATAATGAACATGTTTCACAAATCAAGATAATTTTTGCAGATTACTTTTAAATGAATACAGCTTGTAATGAGCAACAGGAAAATCAATTTCATTTCTTTAAAATCTGCAATTGTGTTATCTGAGCAGGGATGTGTCTGTTTGTGTATTTATATGTTAGGAGGCCAGATGTGAACATGTCCAGGCTGTAACATGGACCCCGCTGAAATGCACACCCCACATTTCACTTCCTGTCGCCCTTCTACACACAAACATACACTGATACATAACAAACACGCACACGCACACACACACACACACACACACTTGACCTGGCAGGCTTATACGTGGCCACACAACAACAGGAAGTGGCAGGCTGGAGGCAGGAATTGGGGTTGCATTGCAGGGCGGGATAACCAGATACTATTATAAATATAATCGCCCAGAGCTTTTATTCTCCATCATTCTTTACTCCTGTTTCTTCTTCCTACATTTCTCCTCCCTTCTACATCTTTTGTGTGATGGAAATCCGTCTGTGTTCACAGTTACCACACATTTTCATCCTCCTCTACGTCTGTGGTTCATCCAAGAAAAAAAAGAAAAAAAAACTATTTAGACAAACAGATAAAAAATCAAACATGTTTGCACGTGCTCTGTTGAGACAACTGAATGTTCTGTTCCACATGTTCAGCGTATTTTGTTTGAGATTCATAAATCCTTCTGACGCTGAAAACCTAATCTTAACGCTGGCAGTCTAAACAATGTAAAGCAACCCCTGCTATTTTCTCAAAGGCGAGCATCAAGGCTTATTCCGTGGCATGAGAGCTGCTTTGCACGTGAGGAAGGCGGAGGAGTGTCTGCAGCGTCAAATTAAAATGATAAAAAGAAAACTAAAAGATGAGCAAGAAAAAAAAGAGGAAATGAAATAACAAGAGGGTGAATGGAGAAAGAGAGAGGGTGAATTCCTCAGAGGGAGCGGTTTGGCGGGGACAAGTTGAGACACACATACTGTAACTGGCAGAGGAGTGGAGGAAGCATGGAGAGCAACGACAGGAGAAGGATGAGGAGGACAAAGAGGAGGAGGAGTATCAGAGCCCAGCGAGGGACAGGCTCCAGCATGCCGGTTTCGACCACATGGCCCCTCCCGGCACTGGGAATACCAAACCCTATGATTACCCAAAATACACAGGGTCTAACTCGGTCTCGGAGCCAACACCATTTCCCACTCGGCTGCTTTGGACTGTGTGGGATGCGCGTTTCTGCTGGACGTTCTGTCGTCAGCTAGGTCAGGCTAAAAAGTGGTCTTCTACCCGTCACCTTAATACAACCAGTTTAACTACTACCACTTTGAGTTTCTCGCTCAAAAACTAAGAAGAATTCAAACTTGCTGACGTGCTCTGGACTCTCCAGGCAGTTGGACAGTTCAACCAGCAAAGCACTCGGAAAGTTTTTTCTGCGGTCTTCATTCTAAACTCGACTTCCTATAGAGGCTTGAGACGCAGACGAGGGAAACCTCACTCTTGTTTTTGCTGAGAAAAGAAGACACTTGGTATTTCCTGCTCTCCCGCCGGGAATTTCTAGTGACTGACATTATTTTTGCAGGAAATCTGTTTGAGAAGTGATTTACAAAAACAAACTCTCCTGAGGGATAGTGTTACAACCTGAAGATGATGCAATGTATGAAACGCAAAAAAACAGCCACAATGGAAACAAGCGAAGAAGCGAAGCAGCATAAAATGAGTGTTTAGTGGCGACACATGCACACGTGCTTTGACAACACGTACAGTAGCAACCTCTTCAGATTTCAGCATTATTCAGACTTCACCCCATGAATAAATTTTAATATAAACATCTCCATATCAACACAAAACATAAAAATAGACTAACGTGAATATCCTCTAACATGCACTGAGGTTTTTTGTTGGACATGACGATTTGTGATAAAATGGTCAGTAAGAGCATACATGTTGGTTAGGACACACACTCCAATCCAGAGGTAAAGCAAAATGGAGGAACGCAGCGGCTGCGGGGGAGCCGGGCTCTAAAACCCCAGCAGGGCAGAACAATAATGCTCTTTTAAAAAGCTGAGAGCTGCAACCTGTTTGAAAAGTGGAGCTTTACGGCTGTTACAAATGCTGACGAGCCTTTAATCCTGATAGCTGTGGCTGTCTGCGCCCACAGCCCAGAGCTGAGCTGCCACGAGGAAACGGGAGAGCGGTGCTGAAAAGCTAAACTGTCTCTTCCTGAGAATTCCTGGACTCACCGGCCACACGGACGGAGTGCTCCACCACCTCTGCAGGTCTAAATGCATCCTATGTCTGGTGAAGGAGATGCATGATGTGCGTCTGAAGGTTCTGCTGCACTCTTAATACTCCAACCAAAAAAACCACAAAGTGCCTCTGATAACAGCATTCAAAAGAAACGTTCAAGTTCAAATGATGTACATGCCTTTGAAATTTACATAACCACGCATGTGGCTCAAGTGTGTGTGTGTGTTTGTCTGAGTCAATATGAATCAAGTATGTGTTCTCAAAAACCAGTCGAACCTCAATGTCAGTTTAACCAGGCTAACAGGTGGTGATGCAATGACAGTTAAACAGGGTTTTCTACCTGAACTGCAAAACACATTGTATTCTCCTGTCGTCAGAGTGAAACCTGCATCGCTGCCAGCGGTGCCTGCAGATTTCGTTAGCGCGATAGCGCCGATAGTGACTCAAACCAAAGCAGCACAGGAGGAGCCTGCAGTTTTAGAGTAGCTCACTGGGCAGAGAAGTGCGACGTGTAGTTAGTGGGTGGTGTGGGTTCATATACGATCGAGGACTTTTTATGACTTTTTATGATCTAGGACTTTTTTATAACGCTTATATATTTTTAGTTTACATGTAATTTGGAGAAAGACATTTATGCAGACGGTGTTCCTGTTACTCAAATGTTCCCTCCAATCTGCTCAGGCGTCCTCGCATGTTTCACCATAATATGGTGATTCCTATCGGGTCATGAGGGCAGATGCGGATAAATAAATAACCACGATGCCACGATGATGTAAGACATCACCGTGTTTCTCCCTCAACAATGTCACACAACATAACAACAGTCAATAATCACAGACTTATCTAACAATCAGTGGCAGAAACCGCAAGCATGTGGACAAGTATCAACATAATGCGACTTGACGTTATCAGTAAGAGATGGTGACAGCTTGGGGGCCAGCATTATCTTCTCTGCTCCAGTGTTCTGGATAACACAAAATCTATGCACTAAAAAGTGTTTGTTTGGCCCAGCTGTGTCCGTACAACCTCTCTCTCTCCTCCCCCTACACTCGCATTCCTGATTGTGGCATTTCTTAAGTGTCAGTGAGCTTGTGGGGGAGGTTGGGGGGAACAATCGGGAAAAGCAAATATATGCCCTCACTTAAATGAGATCATATGGGGAACTGATGCCTGGAATTTGAAAGGTCCTTGAGGGAGTATGCTAAAAGCACACCTTGCTAAATGTGCCTCTTCCTTCATCCATCTTTAGTCTGTGAATTCCAGAGATGCACGTTGGACTGAGAATTGAAATGACCTGGGAAATCTTTCCCAATGAAATCCAACCAACCAACCAACCAACCAAAACACAGAATAACAAGCCCACAGGAATGCAACACCTAGAGGAAGTGCTGAAAGAAAAATATTCTTAAGCACGGTCACAGACGAAGCGATCCATCTCAGCATCTTAAATTACATCAAAGTGGTTCCAAGAAAGTCAAAAAGACAGCAAGCGCCAAACAGAAACAGCCTGAAGGCAACACGACTATCAACCTGAAACAGGTTAAAGAATCTGTCAACAGCTGAGTGGTTAACAGGCAGCAAACAATGGGTACAGTTACATGGATTGTTTGCTGACAACTGTGACTGACAAAACCCACGTAGCCGCTCATTTGGCATTCATTTATGTTTTTTTTTTATTTATGAAGCCACATATTAACCAATATTAACTTATGTCAAACATTTCACTCAGAATCTAGGAGAATCAGTCAACTGATGACTGCAGTGAAGGACTCCATATCCACGAGGTAAAGGTGGGTGACCTCTCCTTACCCTGGGCTGATGACATCTGCTGTGCCCAGTGGGCATGTCAGGTGGTGGGGATGGTGGAGGCTCAGGGCCACGCAGCACTGCCAGCCAGATGCAGCGGGGTTCTGGGGAGCTGCAGTCCACACCCACCGGGTTCTGGAAGCTCCAGTCAGACCCGGTCGGCGCGGGACAAGGGAGCATAGCAGCGGGCATTGGAGCGTGAAGTTTGCTCAGATCCGCATCCCTCACTGCCCACATGGGCTTCTCTCACACACACACACACACACACACAGGTGACTAATTGAGGCGCTAGGCGCAGAAATACAGAAAAGGTGATGAAGGGAAGAGAGAATATGTTTTAATGGAGCTTCTGAATCCTCCCCTAGGATCCTCCCGTCATTCACTCAAGACCCCGGACTTCCCGTCTCCTGGCTCAAATCCATTGTCTCCAGAAAAGTTTAATCCCACAAGTTCCACATCATCACCTCATCCCTCCTGACCACCGGAGCAGAGCTCACACATTCAGACATAGGGACTCGGTCCACAGGAAGCAGAAGGCAGGTTCTTGAGATTGCCACGGGGATCAGAGGTAGGTCTGGTTTCACTACAGACACACATAGAGAACAACTGACAGCGTCCCTCCTCTTGGTGTCCAGTGATGTTCAGCACACAAAGTCACACTGTCCACCCCCAAAACACACATTGGTGTCCCAGAGGGCTGGCTCCCCTGTCTCTCCTCCCTCCCACTGCCCTCTCTCTATCCTCCCTCTAAATGTTCTAGTGCCAAACAAATCGCTTCATCTCACTGATTTCTATCTCAGACTCTTCTTTTTCCAGCAAACGTCAGACAGTCCATCTCCCACTCTGTTCCCTCCTTGTCTCTTCTGCATCAAAAAGTTTCTTGTTTCTGTTGTTCAGTTTATATCCAAGGAAAAACAAACAAACAAACCACGAACGGCTCTGCCAGACATCAGCAAAAAACAAGGCTACTGTACAGTGAACTGTAGTCTGATCCGGGCTGAAGGAGAGGAGCCAGCATTTAACAATCCAGATGAAACTCCTGCTGCTGCTGCTGCTCCCTTGTGCTGCATGAGGAGGAAACCTGGAGGCCACACGCGTGCTGCGTGTGTGTAGTCACAAAGCTGTGATCCTGGCGCTAAACTCCACAAAAGCTGGCCCTGCCTCTGCCACCTCCCCTTCAGTCAGAGGAGACAAACAAAAAAGAGAGAGAGAAAGCAACAAATTTCCAAAGAGGAAAGAAAAGATTTTCCTTGTTGCTGTGTTCACAGTTTTGCTGCTTTTTTTCCCAAAAGAGATGAAAATAAAGAGCAGGGGAGAAGATGATGAGAGGAGAAAAAAAAAGCTGGAGGAAAACGAGACGACGAACAACTAGCACTCTCAAAATAAAACAGCTGCTGCTGGATGTCAACATGACCTCTTTATCAAACCTATACTCCCCTTCTCTCTCACACACACGCACACACACTGAACCCAGACTCCTGCACACAGGATCCACCCATACAGCACAGTGACACCTAAACACTACACCGTTAAATCTGGGAGAGAGGCGACCTGACTGCGCCCCGCACCATCCGGCCGCCCACGCAACACGGTTCTCACCAAACAGCCCGGAGTCACGGCGGCACACAGGTGACTGGGCTGCAGCAGGTGAGTAACTTCCATCCCCAGCACTCTTTCCAGTTCACATGCTGCATATCCGTTTCCAATGAGGTTAAGCAGGTTTCACCTGCCGCAGAGGGGCAAGTAGGAACTCGACTGCAGAGTGCCGGCAGACACTGTACCCTCTGGATATGCTGCACTTGCCAACAGGAACACACACTGCAGGCTTGAATAGTTTGTGCAGTTCTGTAGGACAATAAACTAAAAGGCAGACGATTAGGGCTCAGTTATACGTACGACACACGTCTGTCTTTGTACTTTTATATGAATGAATAAACAGACAAATGAATGAGCGCGGGCTTCACCTGCGTTACTGAGTCAGGACACACTTTCACTGATACACGCACACAAACTGCACGTGAACACACAAGCGTGCATCACATGTCCCACTGAGTCACAGCTGAGTATAAATACACCAGGCTATATAATTTGAGTTGCTCATAAAATCCGGAGACTGCGGTCGTGGGCGGGGGGGGGGGGGGTTTCTTTTCTGCCTGTGGTTCAGACGTGAGCTTTGGTTTTGACGCACAGCCAGGCGGCAGAACCGCCCTGTATAGAGGCAAGTGGATCTTTGGTGGGCGCAGGCAGGAGGAGGTTAGGTTCTACTCCTGGCTGGAGAGATGTGAGAGAACAGACCACACCCGTGTGCCCGTGAGGAAATCCCAGACAGCTACAAGTGCATAGAACAGGAGTTTGATCACTGGAGGAGACAGACATGAGTTTAACATCTGCAACTACGCGGCTCATTCGACGTGTGCAGCCCTGTGTGGGGATTTCGTTTCCTTTTTACTTTTCATTTCCCATTTTTCACAATAACAGTTAGTTTTGGCAAAGAGGGAGCAGAGACTAATTGGGAAAGAAAAGCTCTTTGTCTGTCCAGCTCCCTCTCTTTCTGGATGCCTTTCATGAAGCATGAAGGCACCCCCCCCCCCCCCCCAAAAAAAAGAAAAAAGAAACGTGCGGTTAAAAGAAGAGAAAGTAACAAAAAAGGCGCTGAGGTACAGTTTACCTGGTGGATACACCGTCACACACAAAGGGTTGTCACAATAGCAAACCCTTCCACCAGTGTCTAAAGTTGGACAGAAGCGTGCCCAAGCGGGCAGACAGCTAGACATCCATCATCGCTATGTCGACCTAAAGCCTATCACCAGGGCATACCACCCTTATCTGACATGAAACTCTTTGATTGCCGAGTAAACACAGGCTTCATATTAGCAATTTGTATCCTAACCTGGCAGCACGGAGCTCTTGAAGTCAGGAAATCAAAGTCCTGCTAATCTGAGAGGAGAGATGCCTCGTTTCCTCCTGCGCCGGCCCCCTCTGCTGTCAGATAACAAACACATCCGTGGAAAATGAAAGGGGGGAGGAGGGAGGCGGTGCAGGATGGAGCGAGGCATGGTGATCGGTGTAACGGACCGCTTCACACTCATAACCTCATAAGAGATTAACATTAAAACAAAAAATGTAATAACACTTGACATTAAATAAATAGAGTGAAGAGTTTCAGACTACTGCACGAACTTATCGTTGACAGATCACATAATGACTGCAGACTCGACCAAGCACAGAATGTCCTGGACACTCTGAGATGAAGAAATTCACTCGTACCTGCAGACTTTTAAAGAAAAAGCATCCTCAGCTCAGAGGATAATCCCGTCCCTGGCCGGTGAGAGAAACACTGCTCTGACATAGTGTGAGAGGCATGAGAGGTTTACGTGTTCAAGCAGCACCCACACGAATGCTGCGTATCACCACACCAAAACTATAAATAAGAACATGTTTTGCATACTCAGCCACATAATAAGGTACATACAACATAACATACAGCTGTGGATACAACCTGCTGAAAGGTTTCACAAAACAAATTAACACACGAGTAACAGGGGGAGGGTAATGAACATGCTTTTAATGAGCAACATTATGTTAAGTTTTTCTCCTTTTGTAAAAAACACATTTATTTTCTCTACATTTTGACACTTTTAAGCAATTCAATTCACATAATTTGAGAAGGGAAAACTAAGTAAATTGTGTAGACAATGCTGCATTTTCAAAGAACAAAAACAAAAACGTATGGTTCCGTATCATTTGGAGCCAGTACAGAATTAGTGCAACCTCACCAGTTCAGTTCAGTGGGAAACCACTGATGTGCAGTAATGGAGTCAATCTCTCTGTCTAGACAGACATTATCTGTAATCTGTCCAAGTGGATTGTACAGAAGCAGATGCTTATGTGAAAAAAAGGACGCAGCTGTTTTAAGCAGGTTAATTTTAACTTTAATCTCCAGTAAATCCTCCGACCACAGCTACTAAAGAGCAGTCAGGGTGTAGTTAGCACATGCCGGCACTAGAGGGCAGCTACAGCACAGAGTCCAGCAGCAGATGGGTGGGGAAACTGGCACACAGGGGTCACAGCAACATGCATGCAGGAAAGGCTGCACAGTTTGGACTGACACCAGGATGTAGGCGCTGTGATTTCTGTGACCTATAATATGTTTTCCGTGCTCTTAAGTCAGTTACTAACAGAGAGATCACACCTGCCGTGGGTTTCAAGGTGGACACAGCCTCAGGAAGTCCAGAGGCGAGAGCAGGTGGGCTGAGGGACGGAATGTACCAGGGTCAGGATGTCCTATCGACCCACAGGTGATGGGGAGCAGCTGGGTGGTCCAACCAACAAGCAAAAAGCACACTACGGACTCCACAGACCACAGCATTAACACTGTCCACGCGGCCCACCTGAGCACGTGTTGCCCTGCAGGAAGGCATTTTACACGCATTCTTTACATGTACCTACAATAGTGTGTGTTTATCACGCTGCAAATGCATTACGTCAGGCGGTGTGAGAGGTTCAGCACAGAAACATGTGTACATAGAGGCACGCCCTTATGGGATATAGAACGCCTCGGGAGCGTCTGCCACACGGGAACACGGGATACCGAGAGTGAAGAAGGAGGTCAGAGAACAACGTACGGCAAACGCAGGAGGTATGAGCAGATGGTGAAAAGAGAACAGAGTAGGTTTTGCACATCTGAGCTAAGGTCATGATGACACATGCACATATTTACTCACAGTTACACTCTAATTACCTCCCATACATGTTCTCAGCGATGAAGGACCACGCTGACTTTACATGTAGGTCACACGCGGAATCCCAGCATCATAGTAAATCCCTTATTATTTATTATTATTATTATTATATTAACAAGTACTTCTTTTAAACAGGGAGCTATTTATAGTATTTTATCTTCTTAGGCAGTTAACAAATGCTGCCCACCTTACCTACTGTGCCACGACCGTCTCTCCGGGAAGACATTCATTACTGACAGACGTAGGCCATTTCCACCCGTGACACCAGCCTCCAACCTAATCACAGTCACCCATTACCCATCGACGTCATACCGACAGTTGCCATGTGAACCAACAAAGTGCCTCTGCTCGATGTGAAAAGCACTGCTGGCTGACAGGTTTGACAGCTCAGACGCTTACTCTCACTGCAGGTTCAGAATGAGCCATCGCGTCAGTTTTTGCATGAAGGTTCACAAGCCAACCCCTAGGCCTTCATCATCATCATTTGATGTGCTTGAGTTTTAGGTGTGTGAGTTAGTACTAATCTGTTCCAAGTAATGACACCGAGGTAGACAATAGCTTCACAGCCACCTCACAAGTGCCACCGTGAGAAGGCAGTAGCTGCGTTTCATCAGGTGAACTCCACTTTCTCTTGAGCGAACACATCTGCCTCATGATATGCGAACATCATATATACCATCAAAGCCAATGACGACATCTGGCAAAGAGCTAGGCCGACTCTCCGCGCGCTGTTCCCCCCTTTCCTCTCCTCCGTACTGACCACAACCGCTGGGAGCAATCACAGAGTCACGTCTGAGCTCCGCCGGGCCCACCCCTCCCCCCTTCTTCGTACTTTTTTCTGCCTCTCGCTCTTTTCTTTTCTTCTCTTACTTTCCGGGTTGTTTTCAGAATCGAGCCTGAGCAGCAGAAAACCACAGGGCTCCAGCAGGCCTCTATGGTCTCTCCACCCCCTTCGTATGTGCGTAGGACGGCCATACTTGGGGCTGCCTCATTTTGGTTGCCCCCCTCCACCGCATCTCCCTGTAGATGTATATATTTAGCTCATCGCTGCTTCTGTATAATTAACATATGAAAATTATAACTTTGAGACCCAACAATGACGTCTCCGTTCCCCTTGGCTGGAGCTGGGTCTAAGCGTGCCTACGGGCCCAAACCCAGGCAGCAATCCAACATTTGGGGCGTGGTGGAGGCCACCCTGTGCCAGAGAAGAAAAAGAAAGAAGGAGGGAGCAGAAGCACAGAATGGAGTGTTTAATAGAGCAAGCGAGATGGCTCGCCTGACTCCAGCAGCACTGGAGTTTCCATTCGAGGTCATCTGTTTTTTACATTCCTGCCATGCAACACCACTCACACCACCAAGTCCAACATCCCTCTGCTCGCGCAGGATCGTAGAGTAGAAAGTCAGAGGAGCTTTCATTGAATTAAACATGCTCCTCTGTATGAATATTGTCACCTGGGATTCTGTGGATTATGTCAGGGTACTGGTGATGAGAAGTTGCTGGTGTACAAACTGTTTTCTTTTCTGAACTTCTATCACTCAACCATCAAGCATCTTCACACGACATAATCAAATGATGCACGAAGGCTAAAAATGTGACGCAAATAACACACAATTCCTCAGGCTTTAACATAAGCTCCTTTTCTCACCGTGTAAACTACAGATTAAATTCATAATATTTCCACCCTTTGCACTCCCTCCGCCTCCTCCTCCTCCGCGTCTTCAGTCTATCGTTCCCCAGTGGCACAAAGATGGTACGCAGATACCCCGCGCTCCGTGTTTTGGATACAGGAGCCCGCGCTATCGCTCATCTCCCCGCTCCTTTCCTGTTGACTGTAAAATCCAGCTGAAAACCGTCTAAAGAACGGAGGAGGCTGATGATGATCCCAGAGGCACTGCCCTTTGTATGTTTAATGTAATGATGACATCCACATGTCAAGCTGCTGCTACTGATGTTGCTTCTGCATCTTTAGCCTCTGTCACTCTGCATTAGCTGTATTTTAACGCTGGTGGTTTCATTACTTGTTTCATGCTACAGAAAGGTCAGATAAGCAGCCTCAAGGAATCATGGGTCTTTGCTTGTCTCCCTGTTTTGGCTGCCCAGAAGGATAACAGCGAAGGCCTGCGACTGTTGACGTGGGAGTCACACACACACATATGGTCCCAGTCTGTTATTCAGATGACACACTGGTACTGCTTAGAGCAGCGGGGAGCGCTAACAGAAACAAACTGTCCTGTTAGTCTTCGTTCTGTAAACTCAGCAAGCAGTGGGGGAGGGAGTAGATATACAAAAAATATACCCAAACAAACCTTTTATGGCACAGAAAAATACCAACGCGAGCATTTTTCTAAAGCATATCTGAATTCAGACAAGACTTGAAATGAAAAAAGGGAGGACCCAGAAAGGAGATGACCAAAGAAGGCAACAAAGATAGGATCAAAGTAGAGGCATAAAAACAAGAAGGTTGGAATTTGGAAAAGTTAAATTATAAAAAAAACGGTGTCCCGCCAGGAATTTGGGCGACACACAAAGGCATCAGAGGAGAGGAGAGGGAGATGGAAAGACTGTTCAGCATGTGCACAGATAGGGAATTTGCATGTGCAAACCAGGCTAATCTGGTTCTGGTTATATTTAGGATTAAGTGTTAAATATCACTCAAACCACAATCTAAACAGCTGCTGTCTATTTAGCTACCAACTAGCTATTTTAACATTTATACTGATATTATTACAAAATACAACATGCATCCGTTAATACGAGTAATTGATGCTGTTGGGCAACAAAGTAAAAAAAAAGTATTAAGCCACCTCATCCAGGTCAATTAAGTTGGTTAATATGTTTCATATTCACAAAAAAAACTAAATCTGTCACGGCCGCGGATCCCCGGCTCTGAGCCTCGCCGGATATGGTCACTCCCTGGCCTCCCATCACTCCACGCTCCCTCTGCTCCTGCCAATTACCGGTTATCAGTGCAACCATTCTCACCTGATCTCACCTGATTGTCCGCTATGCATAGCCCAAGTCGCTTCGAGCCGTCACTTGGAACCAGGAGATTCTGCCTCGGGGCGAGTCGTGAGTACCGGACCCCTTTTTCTAAACGCTGACTGTTTTTCCCCACGGGGACTTTGGATGTTTGGACTTTGGTTTTGGGATATCTGGATTTTGGATACTTGGATTTTGGACAGTTGGATTTTGGACGCCTTGAGTTAGGATATTTAGGTTGTGCGGATCAGGACCGCCTTTAATGCGAGCCGTGGGACGCACGGATAACTCACCCTTTGTTCCCCAGTTCTCCACTCTAACTACTCTGCTCTCGCCCTCAGATTCCCCGGCGACTCCTGCTCTCCTCAATTCCCCTCCTCTGATTCCCCGGCCGTTCGCTCCTCCTGAGTAGTTGTGTGCAAAATAAAGCTTTCTAAACCTTCCCTCGGTTTCACGGGCATTCCTGAGTCCAACACCACAACACGCACGTCACAAAATCTGTTTTCAAACTAAATTAGGCGAGCTGTTTTTCATTTTTACGCTATGCTAAGATAACCATGTGCTGATTTGAGTAAAGGAAATGTGTTCTTCTTGTTTAATACTTGGGAAGTAATGGGTTATATTTCCAGCGATGCATTTCTGTCAGACCACTGGCACATATAACATGAAAACAACATTATGATATTACCCCTGGAGGGAATCTGTTGTGCTGGACAAGCAGGCATCAGGAAAACCACAGCTCTCTATCTCTTCACAGCATCCACAGCTCTTCATTAGCTTCCCGATAATCTCTGCCTCGTGATTTTGTCCAAATGTCAAAACAACCTTCCAGCTCCCCATTGAGACTGCTTACAAATTGTGTTAGAGACAGGACTGATCATTGAGGGTGTGTGTGTGTGTGTGTGTGTGTGTGTTGTATTCATAAAAACAACATTAATTCACTGCTTCTAGTTTGCAATTTCCAGTTTATCTACTCTGAACTGGACTTCAGCTGGACGCCTGCCATTAACAGCGTAAACAAGCCTGAACTGAAAGTTATAGCAGGGAAACATCACGACACTGACGTTTCCAGAGTTCTTCTTCTTCTAAATGAGAAACAAGAACAGGCTGATCATATATAAGAACTTATGCATAATAAGAACAAAGACATGACCAACAAAGTAACAGTTATGTTTGTAATGAGAATCTTCACAGACAGTTATGTATATAGTATATAACACATTACAGATAAAGCAGCTGTCAGTACAAAGCATTTTAAATCACCTCCACATTTACTAGCTCCTCTTTAAAGTAACATGTAGAGTCTCCATGGTAACAAAGATCTTTGTCATTCATGTTTTACAGCATCACATTCCCTGTGATCTTCACATCTGGAAAAAGTCTATCTATTGTATTTTTGACAAATTTAGCACATCACATGTCTCTATATTTATTCATTCATGCTTTAGGTCACATATCACTAACCCCTGGTACAACCATGAACATCCAAGAACAACATGTACATGAGCAGTCGCAGTTCTACCCATTTTTTAGATGAGATTTAGCAGCTCTCCTGCATGTTACGAATGAATGAATTTCTTTTTGCTTTTCTTTACTCCATTGTGTTTTGGCAGATCACACTAGCATCATTCTCCCACCATGACTCATCAGCATCCTCTATGTTGTCATCTTCTGCACTTATCTTCCTCCTCTACATTCCAGCGCGATCCCTGCTGTTCGAAAAACAACACAGCGCTCCTCTCAGGTTTCTGCAAACAATCGCGCGACCGTATCGTCCGTGCTCTTTGCAGAAATGTGACCACGACGGGAATGCAAAACTGAGCACAGTCGAAATCCAGACGAAGACAAAACAACATGCAGGACGTGATCATCTGAATGAAGATCTGTCAAATGGCAGCCGTGCTTCACCCCTGTGGCCCTGCCACACACCGTGACACGGGTCCCCTCCTGCCTGTTTAGCCTATGTTTGGGGGGCTGGTGGGTGAAGGCGGGAGTAAAGGCCAACCTTTGAACCTTCACCCCTCAATGATCGCCGTCTTTAAACTGATCCTACAGGCAGAGTCTGCATTACAGAACAAGATCTGACCTGTTCTCCATTCCTTGTGCTCATCGCATCAACATCAGGCTGCTCACGTACAGTACTGTGCAACAGCGTCGTGTTTTCCTGCACAGGAACAATACACTTCAACCCCGTGTCTCTGCAGGCTCCAGTCCAAAGAGGCAGTGACGCAGACCAGACCATGTACAGGCTGAATCTAATTAGCGCTCATCGGTTTCTGAGAGAGGCTTTGTTTCACACCATACCGCCGAGCGCCTGAGTGTCTGATGCCACATGAGCAACATCCAGCTTGGACACAAGACAGGAGCGTTCCCTGCATAAGGATAAGACAACTGCATACAAAATATTTATGGACAGGCACACTTTATGTCCAGTCTTGTTCTGTAATGTACTGAAAGTCTACACCTTAAACGTTTCTTCACTTTTACCTTCAGCACACAGAATATTATTTTAAATTCCAGTGGACATAAATAGTAAATAATCCATAGATGGACATGTAAATGCTAATTTAAATAAATTATTTACAGTAAATTCTCCTGCAAAAGAGAAAGACTAACTGACGGAGACAAGATCAATAAAGTGCCATTAGCAACAAAAACACGCCTGCTTCACAAAGCTGCACTACAACAGCCGCTCCCCTCTCCCCACAGTCAACAAGGTCAATGATGACTGATGTCCTTCACCCACCTAAACACTAGCTGCACGATATTTGCACAACATCAAGGAATTCTACATGCAAACGCGATGGCCAAATTAAAACTCTCTCTGTGGACAGAGGATACTGTGTGTGTGTGTGACTACATTTCATGCACCTGCGCATAGATTACGAGTTATGTGTGTGTTACTCTGACCCTTTATGTGTGATGTAAACGTGTTGGGGCGCCTATATATGTAAACACATGTGCTCAGCTGTGTGTGTGTGTGTGTGTGTGTGTGTGTGTGTGTGTGTGTGTGTGTTCACGTGAGAGTGTGTCAACCCGCACACAAACACTCGCTCTCCAGGTTAATGATTGTGGATGTAGGTGTGAGCTGCTGCAGCTGTCCTCTTGAGGTTAAGGAATGTAACAGGGGCGGCGGTGTCGTGCTGGGACGGCGATGTTGGGATGGTGCGAGAGAGTTTTTAATGGTGTTAACGAACTGATGCAGGGCACTGAGTAACACACGGTTTATGGTCATGCTTGTGTGTCCATTGTGTAAAAGTCGTAGGTATGTAGCACATTCTGCTTGGAGAAATGAATCGCTCTGTGCACTGATTCACGCTGTTCCAGCCCACCCAGACGTGACTGTAAAACTGGTTTAGGAGTTTGGGACCTTTTCAAATTAGATAGGTGATGAAAAATGCTCCAAACTCTCCACATGCCCATTTTTCTGAAAAAATGATAACGAAAATAAAAATAGTTGTCCTAGATTATGATGCAGAAACTGAAATATTTGTTTGTTAATCATCATCATACGGGAATGAAGTTTGTAACTAGGACGCGCCGTCTAAAGATGAGTGTGAATAGAAGACAGCGCCATCTCATAAAATCACGTAAATTGCCAGCACTACTGTACCTGCTGGGCTACGTGCCTACAGCGCGATGAAACCATCTGCTAGTGATCGCAGAAATGCTTTCCGCTGCAGCATCATACAGCTGTTTTCAGTCAGAAGCTGCCTCGACCAGAAACTGATCCAGTAACTGCTGACTTGATGGGCCTCTGCGGTTTGACGTGTGCAACCTTTTGAGGTGGTTGTCCTGTGACCGGCTGAATCAGCAAGCATCCAGCTAAAGTCTCTGCCTGGTAGCAATTGTTCGAAATGATCTCGAGGAGGCTTTAGCAGAGTTTTGTCGATGGGTTTTAGTGTTACGGCATTTCTCAAGTCAGGAGAAAGAGCGGGGTCATCATTAGCGCGCAGACTTCAGGACGATAGTGTGCGAGTGTGCAGTCGGTGTTGGTATCAGACAGACTGGTACAAGTGCTGCAGGTACAAAATATGGCTTCCAACAACGACCAGCTCCGCTCAAGATTCTCATAAAAGCACTCTCATGTTTCCTATCATCAATATATGCTGACATCACGTGGCGCAATGCAGCATTAGACATCAGGCCCACAGATCATCCTGCCCTCTGCCCTGCCCCGCCGCTCACAGCCTCATTGATCTTCTCCCACAAAACCCTGCTCTGCTACATTGGAGCCGGCCTGCTAACAGAATTAAACCCGTCCCACTGGACATCATCATAACTCCTCTCCTCAAACACACGTCCAGCCCCATCACACAAAGGCTGATTTACTTTGTGCCTCATTGTGACAAATTAAACATTTAATCAGATTTGAGCATAGTTTTTGCAGCTGGTGTTTATCACATTACCTAAAGGGGTTAGCGTTCAATCACTCAGGGGAGATAAAAGAAGAAAAGATGAGCGTGTTATTTTATGTTTGTGTCTTCTTGGATGTTTGTAATGGGCAAGTCAGACGACACGTGGAGAAAGGCCAGACTACGGAGGGGGGGCTGGGTGGTGGCTGAGACATACAGGGTCAAAGGTCGAGTATGAAACAGGTCAGCAACTACTTAAGGTGAACATAAAGGCCTCTGTAAGAAGACACATTTGCTAACAGTTAAGAAAGAGACGCTTTAAATGAGGTTTTATGGGTTCCTGTTGATTAAAATGACAGTTTTGTGGGGCACAACACAGCAGTTGCTACACATTTACCACACATTTGCTACAAGTGTTTCAAGTTTTACTGCAGCGCTTTGTGTAACGGGCATAAAACTGAAACGATAAAAGTGTATCCGAAGTGTTTGAAGAAACATTCACAGCTTTGTTACAGTGATACACAACCAGAGGGGTTCGATTAAGGTAGGAAACTCTATTCTTTGCAGGAGGGGGCTCAACTAGACCACAACAGATAAAAAAAAGAGATGTTAATGTACTGCAGGTGGAAAAACTGAGCACAGAAAATAGCAGCATGAAAGCAGAGCACGACAAGCTCAGTGATAAAGCAGCACACAGGAGACACAACCTCATAACAATATCCAACACAGTCATTACGCAAAGGACCAAAAGAAGTATCGGATATCATGACTACCACTGATCTTTCAGTGGGAATCATCAATGAACAAACTCTACAAACTCACGTACTGCTGTTTGATTTGTCACACAGAAAGAATGGAATCGTGGGACGAGCTGTCTTCCCACTGGTTTGACTTAAACACAGGTCAAAGCAGCTCTGACTGAGAGGAGCTTGTATGTGAGGGTTTCTTTTTTTTCCAGTTAATAGTCATTTCTCAAATTCCTACTCATAAAAATCCCGTACACCATCCCTGTTTGGGACGTCCCGTGTGCAGTGACAGCCTCCTGATGCCGAGAGAGGAGGACAAAGAGTTAAGCAGCGCAGGCGTTCAATGCGAGTGTGGATCAGTTTTAGGAGACGGAGGCTGAATTCGCCAGGATGCCACGTTCCGTACACAGCAGTGGACAAAAGCTGCTGATAAAACACTCGGTTTCCGTAGAGTTTGTCGGTGAGTGTGTGTACACAGCGGCTGTGTAAACTAGCGATAATCCTCTTAGGAAATCACGCTCTCTGACCAGCTCCGCGGCGCTGCACCCCAGACTGTCCAAGCACAATAACGCACAGGCAGCAGCAGTACTGAGAAATAAGCGGCTACTTACGTGGTTCTCAGAGTAGGGTGGTATTCCAACAAGGCAGAAAGCAACTCCATTCATTGGGCAGCAAAAACGGATCGGCTGCAACGAGGAGAGGCAGGATTTGTTGCAGCGCAGGCGGCAACAGGGGCAGAGAGGAACAACGAACCGGCCAAACGCAAACTTATATGTTCAACTCCTATCCTGCTTCCTTCCTCCTAAAGAAACCCCACTCTGCTCCGAAGTTTCTACCCCCTCCCGCCTCCTTCTCCTCTTCTTCTTCTTCTTCTTCTTCCGCCAGACCGCATCAGTCGCAAGTTACTAAATCCTCCGTGCGCGCGGCCCTGCCTGGAGAGCGGCCGCAGCAGCGTCAGGACACATGGCGCGCACACCGGAAGTCAGGAAACATGCCTCCAAAGTAAAGTCCCGAGGAGGCGCGCGTGTGCACGGTTTTCTGTCATGACTCATGGAGATGGGGAAAGAAACATGTGATGCAATAGTTTGGGAAAGTACAGAAGGTAATTAGTGAAATGTTTGGTTTACATCATCATTTATCATCATTTTTTATTCTAAACTACTCATTCATGTCACATCCATGCGAACTAATTTGTACATTTATTCATTCATTCTTAATTCGATGGAGACAATTTTAAGTCGTATAAAAAGTGATCCCTTTCTTCTGTAGCGTGGCTTTTATAAACGCTATCTTCACCGGAAACTCGTTTATATCGCGGTTAACTTGACTTTGTGGGAATTGCAGGGAGTCGAATTAACGGAGGGTGCGTTGGGTAAATCAATGCGGTCCGCCCTGTGGCCAACAGCGTGCGGGCTCCCTCTGGCTGTGTCAAAACAGCCGGGAGCTGGATGACATGGGTAGGCAGTAAAGGTAAAGTGTTGGGAAAGAAAAATAATTCAGGTATTTTCTGCAAATAATGATAGTTAGAACAATTCATTGAAATATGTAAGCCATTTTAACCAGAATATTGGCCAAACATCATGTTTTGTTTTTGTTCTTATATATTTGTTGTTTTGTATTTATATTTTTCGTTGGTGCAAATTATGGGTGTGTGTTTCTAATCGTTTCTGAAACGAGAGTGGCTGTAACTAGGCAAAACAATTTCCCCCTGGGATTAATAAAGTGTTTTTAATCTTGAATCTTGTATTGAAAATTTAGAGGAGCGTCTTAGATGTGAAAAGCAGAAGTTCACAAGCAGAACTGTTGTATTAGACTGCATAAACTGTTTCAACTGCTCAGTGTGTGATATATTATTGAATCAGTTACTAATACATTGGTTTAAACCACGTTTTGTTGACATGATATGTTGCTTCATTTTCACTTTATCAATTAATAATTAGGAAAACTTTAAGCCCAAAGTTACATAAAGTAAATGCTTGATTTGTGTAACCAGTCCAAAAACCAAAAATCCTCTCTTTAATTAAAACTACTTAAAAATAAATCATCAGTAAATTTTAAAAAACGTCAGGTGATGGAAACATTTCCATCAGATGAGTGTATATTATACCCAAACAATAAACTTGCCGCCAACAAAAGGCACAGCACTTCAGAGTGTGAGTCATTATGAAGAGGGCTTAACAAAGACAAAATCTATTTCAATGGAAAAATTCTCTCCACACCCCCTGGATGACTGTAATTAATACATTCTTGGAAAAGTCTTACAAATGTGTATTTCTAGCCACGTTGGCTGCAGATGGATATTGTCCATGTTAATAAACAGACAGACCGGTGAGGGGAAGTTTGATCATCAGTCTAACAGGAACTCCAGTCTGCTGCCATGGAGTAACACTACAAACAGCACCGCCCCTCGCTGGCTGCAGCATCACTTTTAGTGGGTGCAAATGTGAACTCACAGTCCACAAGAAGAAATAAAAGTGAGAAAAAAACGAAAAAAAGATAAAATGTGGAGATGTGATGCTGGCTTCAGCTGCTGAGATGACTCAAAGCTGGGGGCCCATGTGGCTACCATTACTTTGGTGTGTGTGTGTGTGTGTGTATGTGTGTGGAAGGGGTGCAAGTATCAGAAGGCCACTTCAAAAGGCTGACTGCCTATGTGGAGATAGACAGGAGGTATAGCAGAAAAGGCAGCTTACAGGAGCCTTCCCACGCCAGGAGCTGCAGCTGCCAACTCAACCCTCATCTTAACATGTCTCCTCTGTCTGCTCGCTTTCTCTTCACGGCCTCCAACCTCTGCATCTGGCCTGTTCTGAGACAATGGCTTGACAAAAAGACAAAGTTCTAGCCTTGACCTACACTCATCTCCAGATCACTTTCCATTTGAGACAGACAATTACCACGTGTCCTAAATCCTCCTCCAGGTCACTCACATAATGCGGCAGGTAGATTCTGTGAATACCAGATAGGCTGGGAATCCACCGTGACAGAGTGGGAGCCCAGAAAGACTCAGCAGGAGTATCCTGGACTTAAGGTGAGAGAGGAGGGAAGATGGTCTCTCAGAGAACGTCTGATTATGGCAGGCAAAATTTTCTGTCTGCAGGCTCTTTCTGTCTCTTTTTGTGCTACATGTGTTTTCTATTTCAGCAAATGGAGAAATATATCAATCTGCGTCCCAGCACTTATTTGTACAAGGCATGAGCCAGAGTTAGTGAACTGTGTTGGAGTTTGTCCACATCTTGTTCCAGATTGCATGCAGAAACACGCGGAGCCGACACATCAATTTGCCTGTCAAGAACACAAAATTGGGTCATCTATTAATGATGACTGCTTGTTGGCTGAGACTTGAGACGTGCAGGGAGGAGATTTGTGCATTTGAGGTGTTGTGTGTCATATCTGGACAAGTGGGCAAGCATCTTTTAAAATGCTGATTCTGAAAAACAGCTGTAACAATATCCAATCTGAGGCCAACGAAGCATCTATTGTTTTACATACTACCCTTTATGGTGCGCATCTGAGGACTCCATCCTCTCTGCTGTGTCTCTGGGTCACCCCTCTTTACTGACACACAGCCTCGGGCATTGAGTATGAATGAATAAACCGCGATCTGATGGTGATGTGAGGCGACACGCCCCAATCTTTCTCTCTTGAGGGCTGACTGGGGACAACCAGGGAGCACCCAGAGACTGCAAAAGGCCTCCTCTCGGTCATTACATAATCGCACGTGCAGCCTGGCGCCTTGTAGGCCAAACCCATAAACAACCATCATTCTATTTACTTGTTTGACTGGCTTGACAAGTGGTCGTGTCTGGGTGGAACGAGATTCCTGTTTGCTGCTGAGACAGTGGAGATGGGGGGAGTGGTGGGTGGGCATGTTCTGCCATTCCTTATACCATTCTAGGCCACATCACAGAGTGTGTGCACTGGTCTGATACTATTAATTGTGGTCACGCATATCTCCTCTGTTTCACTCCACTTCCCTCAGGTTATTGGGTCTGTCCTCTCAGTGAACGTCTATCCCCCTCCCCTACACACAAACTCATAGTTTGAGGAGAAGAGTCGCCTCGTCTGTAAAAACTTTTTTCTGTCGGAAGCCACCTCCATCCCTTTACTTGACATGGTGGCATTTAATGAAGGTGTTAATATGGCTGGTGGAACAACTTGCCCTGCCCCATTCGACTGGCTGGCAGTATCACCACCTTTAAAAAACATTTAAAAACTCACTCGTTCAAAAAGTACTTCAAGTAAAGTCCACCACACAGACACTAGCACTAAACAATTCCTATGCATGTTCCTTGTCTTGGAGAGTTAGGCCTTATCAGGGTTCTTTGTTGTAGTATCTCCACTTTTACAAGAAAATGAATGGTAACTGCTGGTGTCTTCTCCTTGTTAGTTGCTTTGGATAAAAGCGTCTGCCAAGTAAAGTAAAGTAAAGTGAAGTATTCACATATCCTGCAGGGGAAGCGCAAGCTCGCGTTTGAGACGCGAGTGTCATCGACGAGCAAGGGAGAGGTTTGGATGTTTATGTACTTGTGAATGAGATGTAGATGTTTGAGGGATTCTGCTGTGCATCTCCCTGTTGACACAGTGGATCCCATGGCACTCCTCTGCAGGGGGGTGGTTGTGGGAAGCTTGAAGTGGGGGAGTGGTGACCCCAGTCTGCATGGATTCCAGCCAGAGCCATAAATTCCCCCCTCTCTGCGTGACAGGAGTCCCCTTTGTCTGGCTGAACAACTGGCACGAGAGGGGGAAACAGCTGACTTGTCAGCACAGACCAGCAGTAACTCTACTGTACTCGCAACTCGTCTACTGTGTTTGAACCGCAGTCGCTGCTCAGGGACATCCTAAATCTATTCTAGCTGCTCATTTCCATGTTTAAACTGATAAGCAATAGGCTTTAGCGGTTTACAACACCAGAATCATTTTGCTGTTTACATGCAATGTTTCTTCCCACTTCGGGCAGCCAGTAGTTTTCAGTCATTTCTGTATAATTCAAAAATGGAATCAGCAGACTCATCTGAGCTGAGCAACCAATCTCAGCCTGCACTAATAGTATTTGAGTGTGCACTACACTGAGTGGTAATTTTGTTTATTTTAAAAGTTTGCACTGCATAACTGAGATAGATTTTTGACAACTGCAATGTTTATTTATAATATGGTCATGAAAGAACATCCTCCATGTTGTCTAAGAATGTTATATTCAGTACCAGACCACCAGTCTGCTGCCACCTTGTATTTCTGCACCCATCATTTCTGTCTTCACTCCTCCACTGTTTCTGTTTCTGACCTGCTGATCCATCCTCTCCGTCCGGCCTCACCCCACATTTTGCTGCGACCCCCCCCCCCTCTTTCTTGCAGCTGCCCCGTTCATTCTTCTGCATGATGCAGTAACTCAGACAGAAAAACAACTATGAGCCTGAATGAGAACTGGATCTGCCGAGACAGAGACAGGTCAGGAGCTGGAGAGGATGTTAAGCTGGGTATCATACTGGAGAGAATGAGTCACTGAGCGCGCACACACACACACACACACACACACACACATGCATGGACAGAACACATTTGAAAGGCTTATAATCATGATTTAATAACTTTTTTAAACACTTCCATCCCACTCATGTTTTTTATCTTTTTTACTACTGAATCAGGTATTTGTATCTAATGTTTGGACACACATAGAAATGACCACATTTGCAAACTAAAAGTCCATTTATTAATATTCCATCAGAATAGATGTGTAGACGTTGTCGAAATTGTAAATGACCATTGTAGCTGAAAACAACTGTTTTAAAATGAATATTGACATAAACATACAGAGGCCTAAATTCTGCATATTCTGTATTCCAAAATGGTATTAATTCAGAAGGATAACTGATCATTAGATCACCAACCAAACCAGGTGCAATGATGGTTAGACAGCTGAAGACATATATCTTGTCATGAAGTACATGGTAATTCCTGTGTGTGTCCAAACTTGTATGTAAGGCTTTTGTCAAAACCCTACACTAACAAGTCTGACAGTTTCACTCCCAAACGTGAACTGATGTTTTCTTTCGAGCACTGACACAGCCTTCACATGGAAAGAGCTGATTAGAGCAGACACGTGGGAGTGTCTGAGATAAAGGAAACAAAGAGAAGGAACTGTGGAATAGTCTACCACGGTGACTAGTGGTCGTTCAGGTGTCACAGCTTTAACAAATGACCACAGAGTAATTTCCCTGGAGTCTCCAGTCTGTCTCAATTAATCTAGTCCTCAAAGTCCCAGACAAACACAGACAGCAACAAGTGAATCACATCCACCAGTTCTACAAATACTTGGCACAAAGCTTTCGGGAACATCCATATGGATGCCCCCTCCATCGTTTTGTTTTCCCATAAACCTGTTCTGAGGGATAGGTAGTGTAAATAAACAGTTCCAGTAGCAGCTCTTAAGGCTTCCTTCCCAATGCTCGTCACTTCCTTCAGCCCGAATGCGTTTGTAGTCTCTTTGCCTCATTCACAACCCCACTTCGTGCCAGTCCCATTACTTCCTGCGGGGACACAATGGAAATGAGCCCTAGTCTTCCAGTTAGCAAGTCAGCACCAGTATTTACATCTGATTCCTCTGCTGGTCAGTGATGAGTAAGGAATGTTCTAAAAACAATTCACAAGATGAGATATTATTAGATTGGAAAAAAGATTAGGTAACATGTTCCCTGAACAGAGATGTCTGAGCTGGTAACTGAAAATGTTTTAAGTCGTCTAATCTAATAAAAAAAGTAAAGTTTTATGATATCTAGAGAACTTTTACTTAGTTGAATAAAGTCTTAACAAAAAAACTAAAATAGTGCATAGTACGATTGAAATTGCTTAGAAAATTAACTAATTGTCAAAAAACAAAAAGTTTGTGCAATAGTTTCATTTGATAATCCAGTGCACAGATCTAATTTGAATAATCACGGGTCTTCCAGTAAATCTATGGCCAGTGACAGATCTCCTGAGCAATTGTGATACATACAACAAAAGCTGTATGTACAGCTTGAGGTGCAATCCTACATGTTAAACAGGATCATATCCTAATCCCAGCATTTCCCTGGCCTTAAAACGTAGAGATAAGTTTGTCTAGACGCGGCCTTAAAGCAGGCTGTTGTCCTTTTCGAGGACACACGGGCACACGAGAGGAACTCTTTGATAGAGCCAGTCTCTATCAATTCAACCCCAAGCGTGAAAAGAAAATGTATTGTTAGTCAAAGACAAGTGCAGAGTAAACAAAAGACTCCCACTGATCAACTTTAAATCCCTAAAATATATACTGGGGGAACACGTGGATATAGAGAATTTAAATGGAATGTAAGCACTCACAGAAAGATGAAACATTTTAACAAAAATATTTATTTATTTAATATCAGAAACACAATTTAGGTTTAGTTTGGGTTTAAAATATAGCAGAATAACAAAATGTTGCAGGAAGTTATATATTTTCCTTGAGAAATTTTAAGTATACTGTCCTCAGAGTCAACAGCAACAACAACATCTCAATTTAGGTTGAATTCTGCAAAAAGACGACCATCTGTTCCTTTGAAGCTCACTGCAGAGACCTCCCTACATAGATAATCCTGTCCCAGTGAAAAATGTGCCTCAGATGTGTTCTGTGGCCACAAGGGGGCTCAGTTGAGTACTTGTTAAAAGAGGCGGGATATGGGTGAAATGCAAGATTAAGTTGTCCTTGCATCCCAATCTGTGGTGAGCTTTTCCTTTTATCCCTGTCAATGGGACTTAACAGGCTTTATGGTAATGATAAAAAGGTAACATGAGCTGAAAATATGTGGAAGGGTGACTGAGTGAGCAATAAGCAGAGGAACAGTTCTGCTCTGGATGAGTGAGCCTTAAAATATCAGCCACTGCACAAAAACGCTGTGAGTGAAAACAAGACCATAGTAATTGAAAACGACGACTCTCTTCTGTCACAGATGTCGCTTTAAACTACTAACGGTGTAGTTCATTTGTACGGCCTCTTTAATGATCAGAGTAATGAAACAGCATCAGGCGTCAGCTGCACACTGAAGTCGAAACTCAAGGACGAAAGAAGAGGAACAGAAGGTTGGAAAACTAACACCAAGAGATAAACAGTCAGGGTCAGAGGGTGAAGTCAAAAACATGTCAAACAGAGAGCTGTGCACGTCAAACTGACCCATTAGGTTAAATTGGACAAACCCACCAACAAACTGTCTCCTAATTGGACGACCGCCGCATGCTACTGAGAAACCTCATCCTTCATTTTAGTTCCATTTATCTCCACTCAGCTGCTCTCATCCTGGGTCATCAGCCCGCAGATGCCTGATCTGGCCTGAACTGATGCAAAGTGCTGCTAACAGGAAGGGCTTTAACCACACTGGCTGACCTTTGACCTGTGGGAGAATGCCACCCAAAACCCCCCACAACGACCATCTGCATTCACTCATTGCTCACCACTTAAGTGCACTGAAACTGAGGTCCAAAGTTGTCATCCTGAGCTGGGCAGGAGCTGTTTACTTCCTGATGATGGGTGTCCTAGTTTCTTTCACAGGACACACAGGCCCATTGTCTGCCTGAGGACATGTACCAATTGGTTACTACCCACCTGACAATCCAGTACAGCCTGAATTAAGAACTTAATTAAGAAACCCAGGCACAGACATACATCGAAACAGCTTCCTTTTTCATGCACATCCCCGATGCTTCATCTGCTGCAGAGTACAGTGTAACAGTAGCTAGGGTCAGCCCAGAGCTCCCAGAGCTCCATGTTCCACAAAGGTCCCTGGAGAGCTCTGCATGTTCTCCTCACCACATGCAAAACCAGCTGAGAAAACGTCCCTCCGGTAGCGTGGTTGGTTTTCATTGTAGGTTCCCTCCTCTCTGCATTGTCACACTGACAAACAGCTCAGAGTAGCTGCAGCAAATCTCAGCGTGGGTGAGGTGACTGATGTACACTTATGTGAGTGTTTAGTTAAAATGTATATGCAAATGTGTACAAAAGGTTCATTTCCTTAGACTCTAGTAGACTCCCAATGTGTGGACAATAGAGTGAGACATTCCTGAGAGTCCAAAGATTGGAGAGCTATAGGCAGGGGGCCTTCGGGTGCCATGGGTGGGGCGTCGGATTATACCACCTGTTCCACCACGCGGCGCACGCACACACTCATACACACACACTCATTCTTTCCCTTTATCCTTCTCTCTCACACACACACACACGTGTTCACATTCTCTCTCACTGTCTTATTTGTAATTTAATAAGACCCTTTCTTCTCTCACACACTCATGAAATATCTCCCTCAATGGCTGCTTGGCCCGGAAATCGCTTGGACTTCATCCCATTGCATCCAAACTATTTGCTAGACAACGCACACATACACATATACACATATTACAGTATTACAGTCAGACATGTGTCGCCACGCTGCCCGAAGGGAGCCTCTAGGGAGTCGCGTTCAGACAGCAGAATAAACACAGCAGCGTCAGCTCTGTCCACATCACTGAGGCTCAGTAGGAAGTATCAGGGATTCCCTCCTCTGTTGTGACACACTTTAAGCTTGTCTACGTACAGTTATACATCCAAACAACATTATCCCTCAAAGTTACACATTTGATGATGATGATGACAATAATAATAATAATAATTATTATTATTATAGACCTTTTACTGTGCAGCACAAACCTTTCCTGATGACTTTCCGGTTGCTCCAGCAAGGAAAACCACTTATTTTTATCTGATGGATGTGGTCAAACAAGCCCATCTTCACAGGGCAGCAGTCACCACAACCCTGTCCTAGTCTGCCTTAATGACTATTGATCAGGAGTAATGACCCAAAATGATTAGTAGTGTGTATTTCACTTTAATCATCCTCAGGCAAGTGTTGCACAACAACTAGCCTGCTGTCAGTCTTTCAGTCTTTTAGAAACTTGGACATCCTAAGTGAGAATGAGCAGCATCGCGTGTGGAGCGTTACTTAGATGCAACACAGAGCAAGTGAGACAAAGAGCCTTTCACTATTCCTCCCTGAAGTATTGTCCTTTATACTACTGTACTTGTGTGCTTGAACATGTGTGTGTGTGTCCACGCACAGACAGCCATGAAACAACACAAAAAAGGGACAAAGAGGAACACAAATGATGCATGGAAACGTCCTGCAGTCTTTCCGGTCATAATAAACAATATTCGCCTCTGTTTACATTCAAACAGCTAATGTTCCTGCATGTGTGCGCTGCAAAATGACAGGAGAGCTTTCTCGGATATATTCTGTATATCCAGTCATCTCTAAACACCAGGCTGAAGAGGCCACTTCAGTGTAAACATGTGAAGAGGCGTAAAGCAGGAAGCAGAAGAGGAGATAAAGTTTCACTGCCACATTGCTAAATGACAATAATACATGACCATGTGATGAACAGGAAGTACTATAATCATATTTGGCTTTTGAAGAACAATACTGTTACATTACAGTCAAATTGAAATGACACTGATGCAGCCGTAGCACTGCACCAGCGCAACGCAGAGTCAGCATTTTCGCAGCACTGCACAGTTTTATAAATAGTTTGTGATTCCTGTGCTGTGAGCCGTTTTCTACTGTAAGCTACACCATTCCTGTTCTTTGTGGTACAGACTGTGATCTGATACTGAACCGATGTGTGTGTGTGTGTGTGTGTGTGTGTGCATAGCACTGAGGCCAAGACCTAAACACTGCGGAAGTATGGAGACACTTTTCCATGAAAACATTCAGATACTTCATTTCAGCTGTTTATTTCTGATCAGTTGTTTTTTCAATCTGATAAACATTGGAATATATTCTGGTATGTGCAGCTGTTTCCAGCTAACAGCATCAACAATATGTAAAGATTACAAATATGATTGTCTTTCAAAAAAAATACAAATTTCTGCGTGATCTCAAACGCTTGAGTTTGCCAGGTGTCCAAGTGGCATTCACGTGTCCTTCAGCACAATGTATGCTGCGGGTTATTGCCTGAAGGTAATAAAGTTCAGTGGTAAACAGCACACAAACAAGAGCAAACATGGCGTGGATCCTTGCTTCATACACACACACACATGCACACACACAGTCTGGCCAGAAGAAGTGATGTCATCATGTCTACTAAACATCACCCTGACCTGATCAGGCGAACACGGACATGAGATGTTCCCCTATGAACAACATGCATAATTCACCCAAAAGAAGGGCTGGGTTGGGGTGTGTCATCTGCACAACCCCCACAACCTGATGCTCACACCCCTTCCACCTCAGGAGAGATAAGGACACAGCACAACAGAGGAGACAGAGGGAGGGAGGAGAGGATGAGGTAATCAATGAGCGAGAGGCACACTGGCAGTGCATTTAGGGCAACAGAGGGGAGACGAGGAGGGTGTCTCTGAACACTAAACTATCCATCACACGCTCAACTACCAGCAGCTGGTTGCCTTCAGCCTAAATGTAAAAGCAGATATCAGCAACAGCGATCAGCAGACCAAATATTTCAAAACACTCCTAAACACAGTTTGTGTCTGTGGATGCTTACAGTGCAAGAGAGAGAACTTCACCACACATCGGGCTGAGACAGATGTTATCCTGGTTCTCTCAGAGTAAAAACGTAAAAGTGTAGATGACATTCACTGCAAAGGGTACTGGCGTGAGTACACTATGTCACAAAGCAGTGCAGCCACTCACCTGAATGTTTGTGAATGAACACACACACACACACACACACACACACACACACACACACACACACACACACACACACACTACTTTGGATGTGAACCCTGTTGCACGATATCCCGACTCCATTGTGACTGACTCTGGGTGAGATTGTCAGCTGTTGCATGACATGTCAGGACGGATTATGACTGAGGATGCCTGTTAACCCGCAAAACGCAGCCACACCCCTCGTTTTATGCTTTTCTCTCACTCCTCTACCAATTGTTTTTCCAGCGCCCACAATCAAAGATAAGCCGTGATGTTTTGAGCCTTGTCTCCAGAGACCTGTGACTTGCTGGCACCTCTGCTCCAGCACCCACCCACCCATAGTGAAACCTATCACACAGGGCAAAGAAGTAAAAACGCGTTTTGAGAGAAGACACATGCTGTGCTGTTTGTTTTTGCCTTGAGGGAATGAAAAGGTGGGTGATGGATGTTACATATGCGCCGGGTGCTGCAGCTCTGTGTGTTTTGTGTCAGCTATGGATATTTGAAACGCATTAAAGGTGGTGGTCCCCTTCACTTCCCCTTCAGTCCCTCCCCTTGCCTCCTCTCCTCCTCTGCATCCTTACCTGGTCCATGATTTCAGCAAGCCTCCTCTCTGCTCCTGTTTCCAGTCATGACACGAGATCACCAGATGTCCCTTCTTTCTTCCCTTTTTCGTGTTGTGTAGTCCCAAAAGCAATCCAGTCCTGCTCCTCTCACACAGGCGAGGCAGCCTGGCAGCCGACTGCTGGGGCTGCACTGCTCCACAGAGGCATGGTCCTGTCTCCTCTTGTGTCTTTGAGGGTGACAGTCTCATACATCCACTCGCACACTAATTCAAGTCCTTTTCTGTGTCTTCTCCTGCTGCTCTGGGTGGAGGCTGGAGGGTAAACAGGGCGAGCGTGGGATCCTAACCTATCTCCTTGATATCCACACAGAGGGAAGAGACTCCCGCTCTCCGTTTTCGTTCTCAAGCTCTTTCACTCGTTCCCTGTATAGGCTGGCCCTTTGCCTCGCCTCTCCTCCCTCCCTCTCCTCTTCCCTCCTCTCTTTCCATCTCCCCTCCCCCTCCTGCTGCAGCCAAAAGGAGCCAAAGCGAGCAAATGAGAGAGAAGGAGCGAGCAGGAGAGGAGGGCAGAGGGCTGAGATTGGCTGCAAGGGGGACCATGTGACTGCCGACAGAGGACTGAGAGACCCTGTACCAGCTGTCCAACTCATGCTTCCCTGAAAACCTCTGTTGCCATTGACAACAGCTGCTGTGCAACACACCAACCACAGCTCCCCAGATACAAAGCCATTGGCTGGCAGGATTCTTGTCCTCCACCCCCTATTGTGGGGGGAGCATGTTGGGACGTGTAGTCCAATCTGCAGTGAGGGTGGACTGCTTGTTAAAAAAAAGACGTCCCTGTGTCCCTTAGAGGAATGTTTCCCCCCCGCGCTTGTTTCTCCGTGTCATCAGTGGCTGACATCTAGAGTGAAAGTGAAGGACGGGAGTTCACGTCATTAACACAAACGAACACTGACATATAAACCTCTGTGAAAACACATGAGAAGAGGAAAGACCTCGAGGCCCGGGCATTCCTAGTCAGCCAGGAAAAGACATCCTCTGTCGTTTTCCTCTTGTCCCTCACTGAGGGAAACTCCCACTCCACAACAACAGGAACTCCACAGCTGAAGGCCATGGCTAAGCACAGAGGCACCCCCTCTTCCCCCCCTTTCTCTTTCACTTTTTTTCATCGCCAGCTTTTTCTTTATTTGCTCTGTTTCTGTCCCCTCCACCCCCTCTAATTCTTTGGCATTCCAGAAAAGGTTGCATGAGGTTACAGGTGCCACAGGGGGGAGATGGTATTACAGACTAGCAGCACGCATCAAGAGTCACATTGTGCAGCAGCATTGCTAAGAAAAAACACACACACATTCAACTTACTGTATACTGTCATCCATGCTCACATTGTGATCTATGGTTCTCAGAACAGGTTTTTTTAAAGACGTGTGCAGGAATAAAAAAACACCTTATTTAAATAATTACATCAACAGTTGCCTTACTAACAGTTTATTGAGGCCAGTGAAGAAACCGCTGTGAAACCTGCTGTGCACCTTTTGTTTACAGTGGATTTCTCTTTATCTGACTGTACAGATTTGATTTGTTTGACCTGCAGTAACCTTACGTTCCTTGTTTATGTTTTACATATCTGACTGTTTTCAGGCATCATGATCTGTACTTGAAACATCTGGAAGTAAAGTCACTTTGTGTGCATCTTGTCCAAAATCCAATGCAATAAGGGAAATACAAAAACTGGACATAAAACAAAAAATTAGTTTTGCTATCAACAGCTGTGGGAGGGCCAGAGAACTCCACGGATGGATTTTTTCTTTTAAAGGAATCACAAACACTATTAGTGCGTCTGCCCAAGAATCCAGCTGCAGGGGATACCCAAGGCCTCGAGAAACAAAAGAGCACCTGTTCCGGCTTATTTTGATTCAATGGTCACAGAACATTACTGGGACATGATCTGATATGGTAGCTAGAAGCAGTGTGACAGGCCTGTGAGTGAGGAGGGTGGGCTGGTCAGGAATGCAGGTCTAACAAGGTCATGCAACATGCAGAGCAGCAAACAACAAAACAAGCCGTGCCCTGCTTTCTACAGTCCACCTTCAACGCGTCTCCGTCTTTTCTTACCCAAATGAATCCCACTACTGTGGAGCGCAGCAGTGTCATTTGATCTGTCCGTGCCAGAGATGCAAGTGATATATGTGTGTGTGTGCTCTCAGAACAGTGGATGTATTGTGATGGCGAGAGTGGTGGATTATACTATCTGCATAGGAATTCAGATTATTTCAGGGACTGTGTGCACACGTGAAGAAACGCTGGCTAAGTGGTTGGAGGAGGTAGATACTGTGAGGAACACACAAGGTGACTTTAAGTAACAGATAGTGTCATGAACTGTATCTGTCTGTTAGTTAGTAACCTGTGTTAAAAGCAAAACATTACAAAATTATTTAGTTTTATTATGGTTGAGACCATTTAAAAATTCACCTGAAGGACTTTCAAAAGGTTAAAACCACTAAACATGGATTTATAGAATATAGATAGAGAAACTAACTAAACCCACTATTATTCTTTATGTGAGTGGAAAATGTAATTTTCTTAATACTAAACCTTCTACAAGGACACAGAGGAACAAGAATAAATTAATTATTGCTATGAAAACCAAAACATGAACTAAATACTCATCCATTTTTTCTTCACACACAGCAAGCCTGCTGTTTCACATCAACCGTGACAAACTAAAATCACACTGTTGTCATCCTGTCGCGAGCAACGTGTTCTTCCAAGCATCTGGACAGAGCCGAGTTTACGTCACAGATACGCTGCCAACGCCTTATTCCCTACAAATGACTGTAGGCAAACAGCACCATCTGCAGGAGCACAAGTAGCACAGGACCCACAAAGCAAGCGATGGGTGTATACACCAGGGCAGCATGCCACATGTGACTGTGCTTCAGTCGAAACAGTATTCAGGGTAATATTCAGCATATGTTTTTGACTCACAAAATGACACCTGACAATAAGAAATTCAATCTTTATCCCACGATTACTACATTACAATCTACTTAGTGGGCAGAGGAGGAGGGGTGTTAATGTGACATATAGTCCTTATTTCATCTCAGACCATCTGTACACCCTGGAGGTCTATGACTATATATTGCATACTCCATATATTACTTTTTGGCTGCATGTTTTTCTCTCTAGCTTCAAAACAAATATTTGTGGAGACCTGGTGGTTACATTTGTGCCTGGTTTAATCTACTGCCTGTGTTTGCTGTGACTGAAAGAGTAATGTAAGAGTAATGCACATTTAACTGAAGAGAAGTGTTCACTGGTCATCTTTATCATCTTTATTTCACAAATTGTGTGACTTGCTGTCAGCGTCAGTGCAATAATAAACCGAGCATTATACACATATGTGTAAAACATAAAGTTCGAACACACTCCCGTTTGCTGATATGGTGCAACTTCCACTATAGCGGCAAATAAAAAACAAACACTTAACACTTACTGTACTGTCTTGATTACGGTGAGGAGGAGAACGAGTTGGCAACATGTGAATAAAGGGAGATTAACACTGACATCATGGCTCGGCTAACCGAGGCATGTCTGACAGGAACACGAAAAGACTTAAAGCTCTCTGGTTGTTTGATGAAGAAAAGAGTTGCCAAAACAAATCTCAAGTACTTAGAGGTCGACCACATTTGGCATCATAATTATGAACACTGCACATCATACCTGGAACCAATAATTAGCTCACTCAGTAATAAAAAAACATCTGTGTTAGACTCAAGCCATTGTGCATCTCTCAGTCTATTGAGTTGCTGGACTAGTGCAGTTAAGGTAATGTTTCTCCTCTACAGAGCAACATGCACAGGCTTGACAAACAAAAGTAAACTGGTTGGATTGCAGATAAGTGGGCTCTTGGGGGGCTCTTGGAGTGAGATTTGTCAGAGGATCCTGGCCAGATTGGATAGAATCAACTGGACTTGGCTGAGCTGGAAACGATGAGACTTGCAGATGGGAAACAGAGACAGAAAACGCTTTGGCTTCCACTTCTTCTCCATTAGTGTTTCCTCTCCGCTGGACCGCTCCTCACATCGCACATGAGAGGTCCAACAGGAAACCATCACGGCCCAGCCTCGGCTCATCTCCCTGAAAACAGATGACACTTGGTCTCACACATCTGCCGTTTATTACTGTACAATAAAACAATTTCTAGTCAGCTCTTTCGTCTGCAGCAGTAGGCTACAACTTAACACTGCAATAAAAAAAAATCTATAGGCCACACAGGGGCCTTTTAAAGGAATATTTCACGTGTATCCTCTGTGTTATTTTCTACCACTGCTACCACATCAGGTCCCAGTTTCGCCTAATGGTGTAGGCTAAGCAGATTTTCACATCCGTTGCATGTTATGAAACGCTCCGTTACCATTGTCCGTGATGGAAACCAGTGATGCGCGAGAGGACGAACACACGTCCCGTGCGCGCCGTGCACCGAGCGCCTGTGTCGGTGGGGGAGACACAGCATCGTCACAGCATGTAGATGATGTACGAGAGGAAGACGAGGCCCATGATGGCAAAAAACATCAAAACTAAAATGTCCACCATGACGGAAATGCTGCCGGAGACGGTGCAGATGCGAGCGGGGCACTCAGCAGCGCGAACAGCAGCGGTAGGACACCGGCGGTGCAGGAGCTCGGCAAAGATCGGACCGTTTCGGGAGTGTCCGGGTTAACAATCGCCTCGACCCCCCCTCTCCTGCTCTAAAACAGGAAACAGTTAAATAGTGAAGTTTGTTGTCCAGTTATTGTTCACAATAAAAATAACACTTATTATTAATTATTACTTTAGTATTTTATTTACGTCACAAAATCCACATGATTGAAATATCTTGCTTTCTGTGGTTCTAATTTTGGGTAGTGTAGATGAATGGTATTAAAATGTCCCCACCTGTTTAAAATAGCCTCTTTAGATCATCATCTGGAGGAAAATTCAGTTGAGATGATGTCATCTGGAGGAAGCTGACCAAACCTACAACTTCCTTAGTCCTTGACATGCCACACCTGTGAGGTGGGATGGATAATCTCAGCAAAGAAGTGCTCACTAACACACATGTAGACAGATTTGAGAACAATATGTGAGCCTCATGGGTCTTTTGTGTGTGTAGTAACATTTTTAGATGTTTGAGTTCAGCTCATGAAAAATGGGAACAAAAACAAGTGTCTTATCTGTTTACATGTTTGTGTATAAAGAACTCTTTGTTTTGACAATGAGTGTGTGGGATAAAAAGTGTTGCTATGTGGTGATTAACCCTTGAGATACCTTGTGGGACCAAACATGTACATTATGCTCAGTTTATTTATTTTTATTCTGAATATCTCAAACAGTTTAAAGGCTAATTACATGAAACTTGGCCAGGATTTGTTTTTTATTATTATTATTTATAAAATTCCATTGTGCCCTCTATTGCAAGGTGTATAGAATATGGGATTGCATATATACCAACACAAGAACCTGGGGCCCAATTTGGTCCCAAAGATTTCCAATACAACATCTTCTGTTTGATATACTGTAATCCTGACAAATGATAATACTTTTCCAATGAATACCTAATGAATCTAAGTATCTGGCCAAAAGATTATTTAGAAAATGAATCAACATAAAATGTTTTAACTCAACACATCAACTGCTTTATTATTTTTGGTTTTAAATAAACTTTAACAGCAGTGAACTAAAATTAAAACCACTTAAAGAACCTAAATAAAAAGAGCCTCATTAATATGTTCTCTATACATTATAAAAATATCAAACAAATTCTAAAATAATGACCTCGATCAGGGGTCTCGAACTCAATTTACCTGGGGGCCATACAATGTTTTTATTTTTTAGAAATTAGTTGATCAGACAGCAGGCTGTGAATTGCTCCATTTAGCTGACACATTTGCTCAATGTGCTAAAAGGAGAAGTGTTTTCTAAGTGTTTGACCTTAACTGAAGCAACAAGGACATACTTGTGTCATTGTTTGGGACCTCAAAAACTCACTCAAGTCAAGTCGTAACCGACTTGAGTGGGCAAACACTCACATTCGATGGCGTTTGGCACGTTGAAGAGGCGTTCTGTCCACAGATGAGTCCTGGTTTTCACTGTTTAGGGCGGATGGCATACAGCGTGTGTGGCGTCGTGTGGGTGACCGATTTGCTAAAGTCAACGTTGTGCATTGAGTGAATCGAGTGGCCCATGGTGGCGGTGGGGTTCTGGTATGGGCAGGCCTGTGTTATGGACAACGAACACAGGTGCATTTTATTGATGGCATTTTGAAGACACAGAGGTACCGTGACAATCCTGAGGCCCATTGTTGTGCCATTCATCCACGACCATCACCTCATGTTGCAGCATGATGACACACACCCCATATTGCAAGGATCTGAACACAATTCCTGGAAGCTGAAAACATCCCAGTTCTTGCATGGCCAGCATACTCACCAGACATGTCACCCTTTGAGCATGTTTGGGATGCTCTGGATCGGCGCATACGACAGCGTGTTCCAGTTCCTGCCAATATTCAGCAACCTGGCACAGCTATTGAAGAGAAGTGGACCAACATCCACAGGCCACAATCAACAACCTGATCAACTCTATGCGACACAGATGTGCTGCCCTGCGTAAGGCAGTAAAACTAACCATAAGCAGAAAGGGGTTTCAGGAAAAAGATATAGAAAACAGCATTATACTGGTTGTACTGGTCTTGTAGAGGGGATGAAGTGGTATAAATGGACCGGGTGGTTTATACTGCAGCACTGAGCAGGAAAAATCCACTGACTCATGAATACTGAATATTATCCTTTAGTAATATATGTCGTCATCATTTGTACAGTGAAACACAGGTAGACGTAGGAACCTTTACAAAGGTGAATACACATCAGTACATTTGAACCGAGTCCTGCTTCTTGACAACATCTTATAGTTAAACAGCACAGATACGACCGAGGACCAAAACTGTGTAACAATTAGTGAGTTCAACTCCCCAAACTCCCTAAACCCTCACATTTCACGCAGACATACCTTCATATTAACTCAGGGATACGTGTAGTTGTTAGTTTTTCCACTTTAAGACGACCAAGAGAAAGCAGCTGGAGTTCTAGGGAGTTCTAGGGCCATCTGCCCTAGATGCGTCTTTAACAGGCTGTGCGCGCTGTTTGGTTTAAAAAGCTCAGCCTTAGTTTTAGAGTTGCTATTTACAATTAATGCTGTCAATGTGGATGCCTTCATGTCATTTAATAGTATCAGCACACTATAACAGTAACATTACATTTTTGCTGGAAACTAGAAGTTTCATATGCACATCCTCCCACAATTTAAAACACAGAAAGCATATTAAAAAATCATTCGATTTGGTTTCATTCCAAAGGCATATTCTCGACCACCTATCAAAAACACGTGGTAATCGTTTCACGTCCTATGAAGGTGGTATGAATTTTCAGGAGTTTCATTAGACTGCTTTAATTTTGTATTGTATGTTAAGCTTTGTGGACCTGGCAACTTTTCCAAGTGATGAACATCTTGTATACATACACAGTATATTTCTTTTGTGTCACATGTGCAACTTTGTACACCCTACTTTCTTGACTTTTATCAGGCAATTTACACCACTAAAGTACACTACTATAGAAATGAACGTTGCATTTTATATTGTTTTCAAAATTGTTTGAATTGTTAGACTATTTTCAGTTTTACATATTATATTGTATGTTTAATTATAAACTGCTGTTAGTTTACTAAAATCTAAGTATATAATAATGAACTTCTATAGATGACTGGGCAGAGGCACAATGAATAAGATGCTGGAGGTAATGGTGTAAAGAACTTGGATCACTATTCTGCTGCAAAAGACGCAGGACACGAACAGTCTGAGAAAAATGACATTTTATTGAATCTGCAGAATCATAAGTACAATTTGAAGTGCTGTAACAGGGCAACAGGTCCTTAATTATGAATATGTATTCAGAGTGAGTTTTGAATACACGTGTGTCAATATGCATATGGTTTCTTTATTATTTTTTATTTAAAAAAAACAAAACAAAATTATATCAAAAACTAAACAATTTAAGATGGAATGCACAAAACTGGTCTGAATGCTAAACCTTTGATTGTGGATTACATGATTTCACTCTGCAAAGTCTACAGTATATAACCAGTATCATAGAAGCAGGAGGTGATTCATCAGAAGCGCAGTAGTCTACGATGAAGGCTGAAGGAAAGGGGTTCTCAGCAGATGGGTGGACAGGTTACAAGACAGACTGAATGGAAACAGGGTTGTGATATGACGTTACAGTTCTGTAGATGAGCGATGCCAGAGCAGAAGAGCGGTATTTGGCGCAAAGAGGTTAACTCCTGACTAATATCCAGGTCAGACAAACAACTTGCCCTGCCTCACGGCCTAAGAGATTGAGAGCATCAGATTGCTGCCTTCTGTCACACTCAGCTCTGCACACTCGTATCATCACATGCTCAAATTTCACTTTGCCTCAACAAATCCATCCTGAGCCACACTTAAATGAACACTGGCTGCCTTCAGCCAGATTTTCATCATTTCGTCCAGTCTTACAACATCACAACCTCGAGACGGAAGAAAGTTTGGATTGGATGTAATCTGAGAGTAACAGAAGCTACCAGTGCGAGTAGCTTTTGTTATTAAATTAAAACTGAGCAAACACCATCATAAGCCAGGAACAACAATCATCACTTAACACCGAGCCAAACCAACAACTTTGCAGTTTACCCAAAAGACACACACAATAGTGAGCTCTAAAAACAGCTTTCCAATCTAGAATCTGCTTTGCAATTAGACTTTTCCTGTTGTCAAATGTTTCATGTAAAATACAGGCATACGTATTGTACAGCGGATTCATTTATGTTGTGTGGCAACACATTACCCAGTGTGGTTTTTTTCTCATCAGCACTGTATCACACTGGAAAGTTGCCAAGTTTTATTGAGTTTAACAACGCTCAACTTGCAGCACGCTGGATTTTTCCATGAGTCAACTTTTCAAAATCTTGTCACTTCGCCCTCAGTCGCATTCCCACCCAAAAATATGATTCACTCTCTTGCAGGCAAGCCACTTCCCAGAGCACCATGACCTGTAAAAAACATTTTCCCTAACTTACCTTTATGATACATATACAATTGTACACTGGTATCTAGCTACATAGTGAGAGCTTTGTTTCTTTGTTTTTTTTTTTTTTTAATAAAGCTGAAAATTTGTCAGGCCCCCCACCCACCTGAAAATGCATCACCCTGATCGCTCATGTCTGTGACGGTCACAGTGAATCACACAGGAGAATGAAAAAGGGGAAGAGGTGTGTATGGTCAGGGTCAATTGGGTTATTTATTTACACAGAAATGGTCCGGTAACACTTTTGATAAGTATTGTTATTTATTTATGTTCTCACAGAAATAAAGAAGGACGCAGCATTTTGTCTTTTTTTTAACTGACTTTTACACTTCAGCAGCTACAACCAACCACAAAATGTGTGATTCAAAAGTCAAATATCAAAAATAGTTGACCGTTTTGAGACTTATCTGCAAGATGCACCAGAAGGGGCCTTTTTAAATGTTTTAAAGACCAAAGCATAGAATAAAACTTTGTTTCATATGCATCATAAATGGCGTTTTACCACATTACTCTTGTTTAGAAGCTGCACAATAATCGAGACACGCACGGGTCAGGAACGAGCTTGAACATGTTCACACTGTGCTGATTTCTCAGATAATCTGACGGCACTGTTCTGACCTGAAACTGCAGGCTGTGTAATCTATTTCTGAACTTATCTAATACTGCCACTGCACAAAAACGGTCGATTCATGTCTTTCTCCTTTTGAAAATAAGTATATAACAACAACAAGAAAAGGCAAATAAAGAACACCATGAGAAAAATGTACCAAAGCCAACTATTTCTCAATCATTAAATGGAAAAACTGGAATGTTCCCTCACAAAAACAGTGTAATTTGTATTATTTTGTGCTTGGCCTCCACTTTTATAAATATGTTTTCTTTGATAGTGATTTTATAGTAAAAGAAGGGCATGTTGAAGGGCATGTTTTCTCCGTCTACCTTCTCTAAACCTTTATCAATATAGCTTTGTGTTTCTTTCAGGACTGAAGGCATTTAGGCTGCAGAAACAGGAATAAGAGCGTGTAAACTGTTTATCTACACCAAATGAGCTGATGTACTCAGTGAGGCTGCAAAAGATGCACTGATAACGTCCCCTAACTAGTCCCTGATCATTCCTGTATCCGACACACCCGAGAAAGGCAACAACAGGAGGTGCTCTTCAGTTAGGCTATGATTCCAGTTACACGTTTCTTTGAATGCAGTGCAGAACACGAAGGTGCCTACGTGAACACACGATGTTTGAGATGTGTGTCTGTCTATAAATATATTAAAAAACCTCTCTGTTAAGACTGCTAAGTGGCTGATTGGTGCAACAGAGTTAGCGGTTAAAGGAATGTACACAAGTCAAAGAGTATTCAAGCTTAGTTCTGACTGAGATTCTGCACTGTGTGTCCAGTCTGGCTAAGAACATGTTGCAAAATTAGAGAAGAAACAAAAACAGGCCTCCGAATATGCCACACCCACTCACGCTTCAAACTTATTCCCTCCCCCTCCGGGTATGCAGCTCTGGTAAATTATGTTTAACAGAGCATGTTTTTCTTCTTTGTTTTTGCAGCATGTTGTGTCAGGATTTTAAGTGCTATAGCTAGGATGGAGCTGTGTGACATAGTATGACCCCTGACATACCGCGATAACCTGTGAGTTTATCTCTTAAGACTTTCAATTTCCACTTGTGACAGCACGACAGTGTAGCCTGGATTGGGGGGTAGAAAAAAAAAAGATAAAGCAGATGATGAGCATCCAAACAGAGATGGACATCGGCACAGACAGGAAAAGAAGGACAGACAGTGAGAGCAAAGCTAGAATGCAGAAGGAGAGGTGAGCTCAGGGTCTCACAGGACAGATGAGGGAACAAGAGCAAAATCAAGAGAAAGTGGCTAGAGGTGAGATGAGATGGCACTGGGCTTTTTCTTTACGTCTTTCCCTCCCTTTCTCTAACACCTCCTCATTTTTCCCCGTCTCTCTCTTTTTCTTTCCCACTTATTCAGATGGCCTCCACGTAGTTGGCAGGCAGCATGCCCTGCTGGCCGGTGCGCTCCACGCGGCCGTACATCCAACCCTCGTCGATCTGCTGCACATCTACGATCACATCTCCGTCCATGAAGGACACCTCGTCCTCATCAGCGGCAGCGTAGTCATACACTGCCCTGTACCGCTTCTGTGGATAACAAGAGGTAGCTCAGTCAGTCCCCAGTAGGCTGCCACAGTTACTGTGTGCTAGAATGGAGCTCCAGTCAACAATCTTATCAACTTTTTACACGACAAACAAAAAAAGGGCTACTAAAATAACCACAGCAATAATATGTGTGTGCAATTTAAAAACGATCACACGTACTTCTCTCTAGAAAAAGGCAGAAGAATGTAAAGGAAGAACATATTCAAGTGTCTTATTTCTCTTACCAACAGTCTAATACACAAAAATAAACAAAACAATTATTGAAAAGGTTGTGTGTTCAGTTGTGACCGACGGAGCACCTACCCCAGCACTGGGAGGTGGACCAGCAGCTGCCTGGCGCACTGGTTCAGGAGCAGCCTCAAAGTGGTACTGGTTCTGAGAGCCTGCAGGGGGCTGGTACGCTGATGAGAAAACAGAGAGAAGCGTGGAGAAACAATTATCAAGCCGCAAACATATTTACTAATTGACACTAGGAGATGTACTGCATTGCGTGGCAAACTTTAATCTTGCAACCTGCAGGAGATTTACACTTTTAATGCTTTTTGTAAATTCTGTATTTACTTCTGTCTGTATGACAAAAACACAGCAAGTTAAAACATGCAACCAATGGTTGATTTCCCTGTTGCCCAGCCTACACAACATTGCCTTTTTGTGTACTAATGTAAATGAGGCATGTAAATAAACAGCGCGGACACGAGTCATTCATATGCATACAGCCAAATACTGAATTTACCTCTAAAAGTTATGTTTTGATATGTTTATTATTATAACTTCAAAGTTGCTAGGTTCTGGTTTGGACTAAGATTGACTTCATCCATAGTAGCGTACTGTCCTTTTCAATGAGTGAAACAATTTAACAGCAAATAACCCAATATCAGTCATGCTTTCCCTTAAAGATCTTTTGGGGACCGTATGTGATAGTGATCAGTGAAGGGGCAGGCAGGAAATGCGGGGAGGGGGAGAGAGGGGCTGTGATATACAACCAAGAGAAGCAGGACTTAGTTGTAACAATGAAGGAGGAAAATATTGAACAACCATGGGTGGTGTGATTTGGAAACCAAGCACAGACAAGGCAAGTAGCTAAAACAAAAATAGAGCTGCAATATTTATTGTAGCCATAGATTGCCTAATGATTAGGCATATTTAAGTAATCCAAATCACAAATTATCCTCATTAACACTAGTCAGTCACACACATAATTTAGCTTTTGTTTATTGGGTTTATTTGATTTGGGAGGAACTGATCCATTCAACTTTTTAAATGTTCACTTCTTACTGCTGCTGCTACGTCTCTTTGCTAACAAAGATGTACTGAAGACTGTATGAACGACAAGTCATTTTCTACACTGGTAGGAGTCTAGTGTGTGCTTCTTTAATTACCTGGACTGGGGCTGCTTGGCTTTTGTGGGGCATCACTTCCCATCTTCTTCTTCTCAAACTCCTCGTGATACTTAATCTGGGAAAGACAAAATAAACAGTGAGGACTTCATAAGACCCTTTTAATAGCACACAGAGTACAACCTTCCCCTTTTCACACTGATACTAGACATAAAATGAAAGATAGAAAAAGACAGAAACCAGCAGGCATCAGGTTAGGCCTATAATTTATTTGGTGCTTGACCATATACCAACAAGCTCTAAGGAAACAGCTGCAGTTAAAACATATATGCAAGTTATTTCCTTTTAGGAAGCTGCCACAACTTGCAGTTCACATTTTACACACCAGATGTCTCCCACTTGCTCTTCAGCAGACCTGTGTTTGTGGCAAAAGGTGGGGCGCACTATGTGCAGCAAAGCCTCTGGAAGCAGTTTGACGCTCAGAGGAAATGACATCTCAGCGGCCGGACGTAGTGTGTGTGCGTGTGCTCAGACTATTGCTGACACATAAGGAAGAGCAGGTGAGGTGAAAAAAAAGGGAAGTAGCTAGAAGCTTGAACGCTTGGGGTGAGAGTGAGCCAGCTAGATTTAGGAGAATACGCAGACAAGACGAGGAATGGAGGGAGGAGTCATATGCCCACACACACAGAAAAGATTTGTATGTAATATGTCATTTGTATTACTACAATTTTAAAATGTGACTGCACATTCGGTTAAATATGTAAATCACGAAGAGAGGTCTATCTTAAATTATCCATGATCAACCAATGAGCACTTCATCCGCTGTGACAAAGGCAGCATATTCAGACTTCCAACATAAACATGAAACTGCGCTGATGAAACTGAGTGACTGCACTAAATTACCCGCACGCCTTAGTACCAGGCTGATAACAGACTGACTCATAGTGCCTCTGTCCAGATTTACAATCCCGATTCTGTCCCCGCTTACACCCGCGTTCAAAGAGCCTACTGTGCTGGCAGCATTGGTGAGGAGTGTATTCACAGACTGGATGGGATGACGAAGTGTTTGTGGAAAGGCAGTGAAACAAGTGGCTGAAAGAACACAGTGGCTGTTCTCAAGTGCAATATGCTACATCAGAGTGTGAGTGGGAGATTATTTTGGTTTGTACTGAAGGTGCAGGTCGAACAGATGGCTGAATCTAAATTTTCCCCAATCTTTGCTGCTGTGACAAGACATGTCTAAACTGGAAGTGAATGAAAGGCTTCACATTGCTGGAATTCTGGCGAGAGCGCAGAGTAAACTGGTTTGTTTCTCAGTGTCCGAGGAAGAGAACAAAAGAGGATTTGTGGCAGGCATCTGGAGTAGTTTCCTTAAGATTGGCTTTGAATGACGCACTGATTGCAAACAGAGTCTGACTAAAACACTTCACAATGCGTCTGAATCTATCAAGGCTCAATGCACTTCCGTAAATACATGCAATATATGTGTATCCTTCTGTGTCTCCCTTGATCTCAACGTGCAAGATCTTCCATCACATGAAAGCAGTAATTACCCATCGCCATCCACACTAATTATGCCATTAGCAGGGCTGGTGCAGAGCAGGCTTTGCGTAATGACGTACGTTTTGTGTGCAAGTGAGTTTCACGTAAAAATAAAGGTCTTTAGGACACATGGTGAACACTGCATTCATTTCCTCATCGCTGTTCTGCATTTACTGGTGATGGCCGTGTTTACAGTCAAACAACAAAGAAGTTGCACTCACCTACATCACCATCATGTTTAGTTGTCATAAAACATTTTAAGTTAATGTAAAACACTTTCTTTAGTTTTGAATTTCCATAATTAGTCATAGCAATGTGAACACAGTGAACACACATTCAGTGAACACTGTTATCACGTGCTTTTTGGCTTTTTTGATTTAATTTCTCTTTATTTTTGAGTTCCTTCCTGGCGTGACAAAGGGTGGAGCTGGTTCAAATGGAGAAACTGTAGCACTGGATCAGACCAACAGCTCAGAGTGAACAGGGGCGAATGGGATTGCTTTGTTTTGAAATTGTTTATGGTTTTTGTATTCTAAATTATGTTTTAGTCTGGTAATTTGGTAGACCGTCATTGTTTGTACTTACTGTTAGAATGGTAATGTGTGATTATATCTTCCATTTTGTTTCAAATGGCCTGATCAGCCAGTATAAACTGTATATACCCACCTTTTTGTTTAGTTCAGTAGGCCAGTTTGTTTGTAGCATGGCTCTTCTATAGGCCCACTATTTGCTTGTGTATTGCTGTTTGTAATTTTTCACATTTTCTGATAAATAAAACCCTTTCTTTTGAAAATCTAATCTCTTGCATTCCAGGTCAGTCCCTCACATACTGAAAATGGTAAATCAACAACAGGAGCTGAATGAGCAGAGGAAACCTGGCATGTCCTGATGTCAATGACTAAATGACAGGTGCATTAAATATCTTATAAAAACTAAAACTAAACACACACCACATCATGCTAAGTTAATATAATACTTTAAATGCTAATCTGGAGAAAATCAGAGGCCTGAATGGAGGAGGTGGAGACAATCTAAGGAAGTGAAATAAAGGAAAAATGCAAACAAAAAAGAAAAACAAGGAATAAAATGACATTTGCAGCTATAACAACAGACAGGTGTAAATGGTTTTGTGTGACTATGGCAACACTTACATTGCTGATTTGGTCCTGCGTTTTCTTAATTCTTTGCAGCTCTGGTGTGTCTGCGACCACGCTGAAACCTTTCCCTTTATTCTTCTCAAAATCCTCCCTGTAGAGAACCTGGAGAACGGACGACAAAAAACATCTAAATCATCCATAACCAACATAACATTTTAGGGCTCCGTGTGGCTTGACAAATACATTTAATGAGTTAGGTATTGGCCCAATAAAACACTTAAGAGGAAATGGTTTTATTGTTTTACACCATTAGGTGAAGTAATTGAAAAATCTGAAATGTGAAGGTCTTCACATTTTAATGAAAGTAAACCTGTTCTACTGTAATCAGCCTACTGCCGTTTCCTTGCTATGACGTTAGTCGTCATCACTACAGAGGACAAACCTGCTGTAAAAATAATAAATCTGTCATGTGACATTTATAGCTGGTACCAATCTCAGGTTAGAGTAATGTTTTCCACCTAAACACCTCAACGTTTTATGGTTTTAATTTCCTCAAGCCTTGTTTGTAATTGTTGCTGGTACCTGGTATCAGTACAGTACCTGTATTGTTGCCTGACTTATCAGTCTGTGGATTAGGTGGACCTGCCACAGCATTTCTGCAGTACTGTACTTCCTCGCTTTTGCACAGCATGGCATACCTAGTCAGCAAACTCATAATTCATTGGAATACCTGAGCTAAAATAATAAATAGTTTCACGCACATAAACTCTGAAGTAAGCATACGAGTGCATGTGTATGCGCGCACAAACTACAGTTGGCCCAACATACATTGCTTAGTTTTTTGTGGTGACGTTCACTTCCTGTTTGCTGAGGACTGAAAGCCTTGCATACAGGACGTGGCAGCAACCATATATGGTCAGAATGAGAAGTAGTGAAAGACAAATAGTCTGTGTGTGTGTGCGTGTGTTTTTCCAGCCTTCCCACCCTGCCCTGACCCTAAGGGCAGGGGAGGAAATGTCCAGCCCATGCAGTGTCAGATGCATATCAGAAACTACAATGCAAGGAGCTTTAGCTCACTGCTGCCCTGTGGCTAATCTGGAGTCCTCAAACCACAACCTTATACGCCACTTTACAGACCTGAAACAGGATGTAAGGCATATGTGTTATTTTTAAGCTACACGAAGAGCCACACATTCTGACTCTTCATCTGATCTTACCATCGCATGCTATCACAAGTCAGTTATCAAAGATGACTTCATTCCACCTCTAATGCTAACGCCTTATTTTTGCCTCCATAGTAACTGCACCAATTTCCTGCACTCCTACAACAATGGAGCCCACTTTTACAGTCCATTACCAGGAAACAAAGCTTCTCCCTTCCACCCTCTCCCACAATGTCTGCTACAGAGTGTTGCCCAGTCCTCCTCTCAACTCCTGACATCTTGTGATGACATGACGTAGATGTGATTCATAGATAATGTGCGTGTGTTTCAGTGCGATATCTGTCACATCCACCATGAAATTTAATCATCTTCATGACTTCTCTATGTGCACAGTCTTGAAAGTTGTGTATGATTCTACAGTTTTTTATAAATGACCTCGACCCATTTTTGTCCTTCGTTCTAGCTCAGCTCCCATCAGTCAACGCATAATCCTTCCACTATTTTTCTTCCTCAGTCTACCTTTCTTTGTCTTTTTGGCTCTGTGCAATAGCTTCTTTTCCTCCAATCACGCCACTCCTTTCTTTCCCCACCCACACTCCCCCTCTTTCTCTGCCCTGCTTTTTCATTCATTCATATTTTAATGCCTCAACAGCGACAGAGTCGTCCCATAGAACTGGAGCTCTTCCTCATTATAATCTGTCGGACTCTGCATTCCTCTATATTTCCTTCCTCTGGGGTTTTTACTTTTATCTCTTCCTCTTTCACGCTGCACTCCTCCCTCTTTCTATGTTGGTGCCTTCCTGTCTCTTCCTTTTTCCCTCATTCATGTGCGCCTCATTGCTCTCCTCTCCTCCTCCCCAATTCACGCCCTACAGATTCTTTATTTCTCCCTCTGTCTGTCTTGTTTCTTTCTGTTTCCTGCTGCAAAGTCTTGTAATGAGGTGTGACAAACCTCTACCCTGCTACCATAGCAATAGGGTTCCCGTAGCAACGCAGCAGCGGTGGTGAGGGGTTAGATGTCCACAGTTCTACACAAACACATTCAACTTCTTTACACCAGCACAAAAGCACTTTTATCACTGTGTACAGTGCAATAATACTGTGAAAGCTCATATTCCCAACAGTGCATGTGGGTTCTTTCATTTTCCCTAAAATCACCTACATGTGAATGTTATGCGTTTGTAGTGTGTATTGTATGTGTGTATGTATGTGGAGAATGTATCTTTTATTTTATTAAAATACATAAATGACTTGATGTATAATTTCCAACTTACATACATTAGCAGGAAGTTCTTGATAAATATTTATAAAATACCATCTTTAATCTGACTGAGTAGCAGTGCAATCCTTAAAAAAACTGTTAACATCACTTTCTTCTTAAGGTAATAGAAAACAATCAAAATCATATTTTGAGTCCACTGTGACCAGTGCTACAGACTAGTAAGAAACGTCACAGAAGCCTTCATGTCATACAAATGTCTCTTATGTATTATAGCTCAGGTTAGTGTCCATGATAAAGCATTAGCATAATAACTGTCTTTTAGTATACAGTCAAGTATTTGTGGTGAGCTACTGGGATGCAAAATCCATGTAGAAAAACACCATCTGTCCCTCAATCCCTCAGCTACCCCCCTCCCTATATAATCACTACTACGCCCAACATGCACATATACACACACAGACACCTCAAATTCATTTGTAATGTTGGACAACTGATGCTCTTGCTATCTGTGCTATCAACTCTCTCTCCTCTACCAAATGCTAAGAAAACACCACCGTCCTTCAGTTTTTCTCTATATGGTAAAGAGTCACCTACCATTGTGCTCCCAGGACCTCGCTAAGCAAGCAGCTTCATGGCAGAGCTTTCTACAAAGTGGTGCAAATATCAACAATTTGTGTGGATTTTGGCTTTGTTTATTACTATAGACAAGTTCCTAGAGTACTAATACATGGACCACACATTATGGCATGAATAAGAGAAGTGAAACCTCATGAAATGTTTTAGGTTGATGACCGTCTACTAGTTTTGAACCAGGAAGTAACAACAGCTCTGCTGTAAATTCTGCTTTTACAAGATGAGAATTTCTTAGTATTTGTTGAAACTGTAAAAAAGGTGATAGGCGTTTGAAATGCTACTGCTGATGATTAATGGTAGAGCATTAGACTGGGATCTGTTTGGGGGTGTGTGTGTAGAGATTATATAGGAGGATCAACAAAGATGCAGAGAAAGTAGCGCACTCAAAGAGCTATTTGGGCCCGTTTACCACCAAACAAAACCCACCTAATGCCACAAAATCAGCTGATGCCTACAATGAAAACAACGCATATAAGCCCTGTCTCCTAAAAATTACGTGCATACAACCAAACTGCAATCCAGAATGCTCTACATCCACCCCAACCACCTGCTTGCAAATCAATATGCATTACCAGCGTAGCACACCATTTCTTTACAAAAAATAAGTTTTAGTAAAACGTGACAATTATATTCTACTAAAAAGTAGATTTAGTAGAATTGGGATTGCTGTTTAGTTGCATACAAAAGTATACATGTGAATTCTTAGGAGACAGAATAGCGCATATATATTAGTTTTGTTTCAGTAATAGCATGTTGTAGACCAGACAGCTTGGAGGACAGAAATATGTTGCCTGTAAACGTATTTGTGGCATTTATGCTGATTGTGAACATATGATCAATATGTAATCTAGAAGCAAATACTGCATGTTTTGGATGCAGGTTAGTTTTGTATTAACGTAATTTTTAGGATATTGTGGACAGCAATTTGTTACATTTCTGAAATAAAGGAACTACAAACAGAAAACAACTGTCATTTTATTTCTAGGTGTGGCCTTCTCTGTGCCCCATGAGCAGCCACTCACACCAACTATGTGTCACTTCAATTTAACACAACCTCGCAGATGTCCTCTGCCACTGTTTGCTTTTTATGTGCTATATTCCTGCTGACCAGCAGAGTACACATATCTGCAAAACTGCTGTATATATTATTCAATATCCCTTACATCTCTTGGCTCGTCACAGGGGACTACGCTGGAGGCGAATTAATGCTTCATCAGCAGTGAGAGCAAATAAATCCATCCATGAATAATTAAATATTCTATTTATCATTAGAAATCTTTCTCCTTTTGGATTTATCCATGGTTAGCGCACCGGTGATTGAAAGTTTAAAACAAGGCACTTGTTAGGTGACAGGTGACGCACAGTTGACATACAGGTGACAAACACCACAGAGAAATTTTGGTGTCCAAAATATTACAACAATTTTCATTTTGATGTTACAAGATCTCCTTAATGCCCATAATAATAACTATATAATAGTATCAATAAAATAAAAAATATTTTGCCTTGGCAGAGGGAAGAAAGCACTGCATGCAGCACCATGGGTTGCCAACGCCTGATCTAAGGCTTTAATCCAATGCAAGCATTATTAAATGCAATAAATGACAGCCACACACATCAGCTGACACGGAGGATTACATCTGCTGTTACACTATATTTGGGTTATGTTAAGGAGGTCCTCCTACTATACTAGGAGGTCCTCCTACTCCAGAATGGAGCATAGTGTACTGTATGTCAACAAAGAAAACCCTGCCAAAACCTAATCAGCCAATCAGCTGCTGCACAGCTGCTTCTGTCAACACCCACCCACTCTGTGAACATTTACCTGAATCCTTTACGCATTCCAGTACAGTACAGTACTATCAGCTTTTAGCAAGTTGGTTAACATAAAAGTATTACTTTGATTGTCTAACTTTGATAGTTTTAGGTATTTTTTGTGTGTATGTAATCTAAAAAGTAAACTGGCTTAGGTTCATTATTAAAGACAACAATGCTACAAGGCTAAGTGTGCTAAGTATTGTACTAGTAACATGTAACAGGTAATTAAAGGAAATAGGCAGGGCCCTATTTGATTGAAAGTAAAAAAGGTTTGGAGCCAACATAATTTAAGGGGCACCAGTTTTTTAGTACATATAATAACATCAATAAAACTAGAAAAACAAAATTCTGAAATGCTGCATAACGCATAATGTTCTTTGTTTGTCTCATCAGTAGACATGTTATCATAATCAATGACAATATTAAATGACTTTAGTCGCTCCTCTTTTCAAGACTTTTACTTGACCATTGTGAATCCATTTCATGCTCGACTTCCCAGGTCTGTCTTAAAGCTTGGAGCGTGCAGTTATCTCAAACTAGGTCTGAATTGAACTGATTATGTTATGTGAATTTTGGCTTTGTGAAAGTACTTGTTGTGCTGTTTTTAACGTAGATTCATGCCAGTAAATTTATAGTAATAACATACATTGCTATCTATGTGAAACAATTCTAGAGTGTGAACAGCTGGAGTTCGGTTTAAGCATCCATCCTATTTGGAGCTACTGGCATGAAGACTTACCTGGCTTTGCATCTTGCTCTGCTGTTTGAGGCGAAGGTTCTCTGGAGTGTCAGCCACACAGGTGAAGTTTGTCTTGGGGTAGTGTCTGTAAAATAAATGCACAGAACACCAAAGAATGTCAGCACACAGTGAACCCAGAGGTGGATGCCAGCTTTTATTCACAATCGTGGCTTTCAAGCCTAGACTCTAGGAGAAAAAGAGCATAACTCAAGCAGTGTGCAGTCTGTGGCCCCACAGTAGGAGCATTTATTATTCAAGGTGGTCCTGGGGTTGAGTTAAGAGCCCCTGTAGACAAAAGGCATGTCAGTATAATACACAATGCTCTGTCATTGGGAGCTAGTCTGAACATGAGGACGTGCAGGCAAGGAACCTGTAGGGGCATGAGAGCCTCAAGGTTGCAGAGTTTGGGAACAGGTGCAGCTATAGTAGATGTGGAAAAAGGCACAGAGGAAACAGCCACACTCTCACACATAGGCATAGCCCTATAACAGGTAGAGACACAGCATGCAATAAACACAGCAACGGGGTCAATGAGACAGTGGGTAGGTATGAATGATCATCTCTTCAGCAGTGCTTAAAAGCAAGAGTCATTTCGGCAGGATTCTGGGAAGATTCTTGAGAAGTAGGCCCGTAACCACCCGACCTCCTACTGCTCAGGAGAAAATTCTGATGCCTGAAACAAATACCACAAATATAAACATACAGTAGACAAGTATACATTATACAACTTTCATGCAGATATTCATGTGCACAGCACACCGAGCATAATTCCAAAAGCTATTCACCCCACGTGTACCTATTGATTGCCTTAACCCCTCTCAATTGTTTGTGCGTGCAATGCATAAGTCTGTTTTTATACACTGGAGGCTTCTCCACACATGCAGCCTTGCAGTCAGCAAATAATTGTGCCCGTCTGTTCAGTGTGGTCATTAGGTCAGTCAAAACACATGGCTCATTATCCAGCAGGAGAAGAGCCCTCACAGCTCATTAAAAAAAATCTTCAACCATCAGTCCCTCTAGGTAACCCATTTAGCCAATATGTTTAATGTCGTCTAATGACAACGTGGTAAACAAATGACTGGATTTGCATGTGATTGTGGGATGTAAAAACAAATTAACAGAGAAATGTGATTGACAGATTTTACATAAAGGCCTGTTAAAAAAAGATATGAGGCGCTTTTAATAAATCCCAAAGATGATTTTAAAGAGTTGAAGAGCTCTGTGATATACAACAACATGCATGCTTATCCTTGCTTTTTACAACTGCTAGCACTCATTTTCCTGAAACAGCAGCTATCAGCAACATTTAAATGTAGTGGTTTACTATGTTGGAAGCTGACGAGATGGAGATCTACCAACAATGCAAACATGACTACTCTTTTATTGATGAGACATTCCCAAGAAAAAAAATATGTTTCCTCATGCAGTCAAGCCACTGTCTTTTCTATTTCTACGTCATGTAAAAAAATGTCTTCTTCCACTGATCAGTGGAAGGTTACTTGGCCTAAAGTTGGTATTCTCAAACAAAATAATCTTCGTGTGATGCAGTTTGGACAGGGAATTGTCAAGACATTCTCAATGGTAATTAATCAAATGAATATAAATCTCAACATAATTAAATAATTTATGCAACCATCCTTAGTAACTAAGAAAATTAGGTCATAGGATGTCTTTAATGCTGCTCAGAAGCAGTGCAACAAAATCATATAGCTACAATCTCAACATTACAGTAGTATCAATAACGTGTCAAAAGGTTTTATACAAACTGACGTTACGCATGTTAAGCATTATGTTGTACAGAATTTCTATTGAAATGTCCTTTGATGAAACCAAGGAATCCAATACTACATGTTCATTTTTCTGGAGTTGGGTGTGTCTAGTTTGTGGTGAACACACTTCCATTCAGTGAGCATCACTGTGCCTGAAAACGCCTGTTAGCCTGGGAGTATGGCTTAGAGTACACAACCTCACAACAAGCACTTGTGTTAACAGTACTCCTGCTGTCTTGAATGGGTCTTTAGAAGCTGTGCTTGCGCTTGAGGTTCAGTAAATTACTATACAAACACACAACAGTGTTGCAGAAATAAGCTTAGTGACTCAATGAATTCTTGTAATGTGTGTCTGTCTGCGCACCCATGCCTGTTTGAGGGTGTGAGTGACTCACGAGAACACTCATCTATCCGTCTGGTTGTATAACAAGGCAATAAGCCGCAGCCGGGAGTCGGTGGCACATGCACAAACCCAGTTAGCACTGTGAAAGCTAAATAAGGGGTGATCAAAATGGAAGGGAGGTACAGCCGGGGTGGAGGAGTGAGGGGAGAGCATGATGTGTAATCTCAGATACACACACACACACACACAAACTTCCTACTGTGCAGGAGGAGGGGTCCTTTTGCATTGTGGGACCAGGAGATGCTGTTCCTGGCTTCACCCTGTGGGACCTGGAAAGGTTGTAAGGCATCATTCAGGCAGGACACGTCATCTTCATTGATGTTGTTGTCAGAAACAATTTTCATCTTACATTACGGGTGCAGGAGTCGGACCACTTCTCAGAAAAGCCATGCATCACTCTCATTTTTCAAAGAGAAAATTTAAGAACTCCTCAGATTATTTTACCAATGTCATGTATCAGATTTTCAAAGATGGTACTTTAGACTGCTTTGTAGTGTACTGATGTGATTCCATGGTGTTTGATGGAGCTCCCTTGTCTTAAAAAAAAAACTACGGTGCAAAAGACCTTTGCTTTTCTGGTATTGTGCATGCCGGCTCAATTTCACACAGCCATTGCTTTTATTACTGAATGTTAAAACTTCTATGCTGAAAAAAACCCATTACATTACCTGTGTATTTTGCATGTGCAGACAGAAGCACACGCCAACCTGAGAGCTGACTGTTCAACAGAGGAGATCAGCACATTTGAATAGGATGCAAATTAGTTACATGAATGTACAAACTTTTTCATCTCATCAGATCTAGTAAGTAACAAATTATGTTTATTTAATTTCTAGAAGCTACAAGTTTGAGAAAGAAATATGCAATGATTTTATATATTGTAATTGATAACTATATGCATTAGGAAAATATGTTAATGAGTAAATGGAAATTTTCTAAACTGCCTTAGTTTGAAATCAGCCACAACCCACTGAAAGCATATGTGCTGATGACTGAAGTGCGTGTGTGTTTGTGTGTGGCCAATAAACCAAAATAGTTCAGCAGCAAAATTCAGACATTCATGTGTTTCAGAACTATTATATTGATAACAGGCAGAAAAACTGACTAACTACCATAGAGCTTCCAACAACGCTGAACATGACAATGTCTCTTAAAGTATTTCCCTGGTAAAAAAAATGGCAGCTTGCCAGCGTATGAATGAACATGTTGTGGAGAACATCATTTTAAGCATTGGTAACTGGGATTCTGCAGATTCCTGATAAGCCTTTATTTTATGAGTATTTGCTGAACTGTGAGTGTTCGCCTGTGTCACTGTAGAGGAACTCTAGGAATTTCCTTTGTTGATACCCCCCGCCCCTTTCCCCGCCATGAAGGGAGGAAGGCACTTTCCCACACCACATATAGGGCTATTCTCAAAGGGAGGAGCTGAAATAGTTACAGATAAACAGCAGTAGAGAGGAGTCACAGTTGGGTTGCAACATTCACACACATACACATTTAAAGAGTCCTCCTTCACTCCAAGAGCAGATTAAACACTGCTCTCAGTGTTTTGGAGATGAGGATTAACCAGATTAATATAATACATAAGAGACACAAACGTATACACGATACTATCACTTAGGGACAACTTACGCATTGCAGTATGGTCTCTTCTCAAAGCCTTTGTAATTCTTCATGTTTAGAGTCATTTTGCAGACCTCGCAGCTGAAGCATCCTTTATGCCAGTACTGTCAAAACACAGAGACAGAGGGATGTTAAGAAAGAACAAATGTGAGATGTCCAGGGCAAATAGATGAGGTGAAATAAAGTAGAGACCAAATACAAAAACACCAACACTCATTGAAAAGCTGTCAAACTGAATGAAAGGCCAGAACTACTTTCTATTCCCCTGACACTTCACAGGCCCATGAGCTGGATGCAGTCAACAACAGTACAACAGCGGCAACAGCAACTGTTGGAAGTTTGTGGAGACACGGTGAAGCAATGTGTAGGTTTGTTATGATGGTTTTAAAGAAACAAAATTCCTCTTTTACCAAGTAATCAGATTGTTCCTTTTTTTAAGTTACTAACTACTTAGTAGTTATACTAAGGCTGTTAAGTTTTTGATTGTGAAAACGTGTGTAACCTGGTGATGTCACTTTTCACATTGGTCACAAGAACGAATTGTTTCACTTACTGCTGTCTTAGTTATCCTTTGTCAGAAAGACACTCGTTAATGTAATTTTTCCTTTTCTGTAGCTCCTCTATCCATCTTATCCCATACTACCCACCCATCAACCCCATTGCCTCCTTTCCATTTCTCTCCTGGATCTGTGAACTGAAGACTGAAAAAAGCATAGGAGGAGAGAGGATTGGAAAGAACTGGAAGAAGGGAGGATACATGAAAGGAAGGAGCTGGAGATAGCAGGGGAGGGGTGGGCAAGTGAGAGAAAATGCCAGAGAATGAAGCAATGATCTGGCTGCTCCTGCTATCGTCAAGGGAAGGATGGGAGGAGTGCAAAGACACGAAGCAAAAAAGAAAGAATGAGAGGGGAAGAGAGAGGGAGTCCTTATTAACATGGCCTCAGGGCACTCTGCCATCCCACTCATTCTTTCACCCACTCTATGATTTTCTACACCAATTGACCACACACAAAACACTAATCTTTCAAACAAGCAGCGCAGAACACAATTTTCAACTATAGAAACACATCAAAGTAGAACTTGCTCACAAACATATGCTCAATTCAAGTTTAATATTACACATGTCGTCTCCTCAGGATATGAAAGAGTCATCACTGAGAAATAAAATCCATCATCCATTTGCGAGCAATGACCAAGGTCAATAAAGTTACACAGACACACAGCTGGCTGTAAATCACCAGGATGTTGAGGTTTGCTGTCTGTGACCTTTTCAGATGACAGTGCTATGTATGGAAACATGACTAAACTCATAACACAATGGGCGTTTCACTTCCAACATCCTTCCATTTTCACATGATCTTAAATAGGCTTCAAGATGTCCATTCTGTCTGGTTGTTACCGACCACCCGGGTAGTATGCGCTGCAACAAGCAAACATACACAGGTGTTGGCAACTGTGACTCAGAAATATTGTATTGGTGGTGGTGGAAACTGAGCCTGATCTCTGTTCATTGACTGATCTGTGATCTACTGCCAAACAAACCAGGCCAAGGGTTCAAATGCAAACTTTGTATCCTACTACAGCCCTACAGTTTCAGATGGACACCATGTTACTTTCCACTGCTCTCTCTCTCTCTGTGTGTTGTTCTGTCTAGTACTGCATTTCAAAATCTCTTTACAAACAATAGTATACTGTTGGCCGAGTTGGTTTCCTCTAGATTTATCAGATTTACAGCTATGGAGGCTGCAATCTTTGCATGCATGCTGTCTAGTTATATTTATCTGCTTATTGTGCAGCAGCCCAGTGGGCTATTCTCCACCACCTCTCCTAGCTTCTTCTTTCTCTAGATCTGTAGAGACCAGACAAACCCAGGACAAGCTGCTACAGTACAGTCCTCATAGTAAAGTGCAAATGCAAATTGTTTCAGGAGGAAGGTGATTCTATCAGCTGAGTGTGGACTTTAATATGCCTGCTGTTTCTCAGAATAAATATTGACCTTGGATCCATTCCAGAGAACAAGCCTGCTGGACTTAACTGTTTAGCAAAATATTCCTCAGCCAACCTGTTAACCTACATTCCTCGAGGACAACTCTTGCCTTCCTCCCACCTTAACGTGGATAACAACCCTCTCAGGTGAAACCGATGTTTACTCCAAACTACTTCTTAGATGAACACACAACAGACACACCACTTTCAAGAGCAGAATGTGATTACTCAGAGTTCATTTGAAGGTTGCCAGGGATATATGTGTCTACAATTGTAGTATACTTAAAGACATCTGTGGCAAATTAAAACAACCACCTGTTGAACTTTTATTCTGAATTCATTTAGCCCCTGTAGGCATTTTCTTTAGCTGTATGGCTAAACACACACTTTTTTTTTTCATTTAGCAGTGGTTCAGTAGCCCACAGGTAAAATCAAATTTGCACAGAGAGGGGAAATAGAATCACAAGTGGTATATAGTAAGATTATTATTATATTATATAGTAAGAATGTATTAGCATCAGGTTTAGGACAAATGCATGCCAAAAGGAAAGAAAACTAGACTTAGCAATTTCAGAAGAAATCGCGTGGGGGAGCATGATTGCCGCAAGACGCCTGTCGGCGTCTTTGC
>JAUMTR010000026.1:6721085-6735490 GCA_032270685.1 Microctenopoma stevenorrisi
CCCTGAGGGGAGCCCAGCTTTTATTCTGTTCTGCTTTTAAACTGTGTGTGTGTATGTGTGTATCTCTGTGTGTGTGTCAGACAGTGTGGTTTGCAAAACGTGATAAACACGGACAAGCTCTTTATATAGAGACAATAATGTAGACAGACACGTTAGAGACAAGTCTTTTAGTGAGAGATGAGCTTTAAGGCAAAGCACTATACACAGATCTCTCAATTTATCTTGAAATGCACTTCCTGAACACTGAAAATTACATTCATTGAGAAAATGAATTTAAAATGACATACATTCTACACTACTAAGGCATTACCAGTTTTACTTTGAAGGTTTACATATTAGGCTTGGGAGGATGAAAGCACTTCATTACTTCCTTGTTGTAAGTTTTATTGGCAGTAGTTCAAAGTTTTCTAAAGGCAAGCAACAAAATCTACTCCCAAAAAAAATATAGGCTTAATACATGACCCAAATATGCAGCTCTAAACTTTCAAGAATGAATTTGTTATTACAACGTTTTAAATGCAAAAAAAAAGTCATAGAAGAATGCAAACTAGCGTAACAACTACAAACCAAAAAACACTTCCTGTCTTTGCATGTGCTCGGCTGCCTGCTCTGTCTGCTGGGCCCAGCCCTGCTACACTGAAATGCAGCGGACAGACAAACCAGCCGTTGTGGCTCTGCCTCGCCAAAGACGGATGTCACAGAAGAGGACCGTCAGGTAAAGGTATACAACAGTGGCTGAGAATAGCAATACAGCTGTGGCAGAGCCCTTGATTTTCTAACGCTTTCTCTGGAGCTAGCATAGCAAAAGGATATCTCCTCAGTCAGTCAGGCCTCTGCTGCTTTAAACAAACAAGAACAACAGTGTGTGCTACGGGGAAGTAAAAGCCAGGTGTGCCTGGGAGGGTGAGCGCTGATGCGGAATGGCAGCAAAGACAGACGGCAGGCTACTCTACTGTGCTCAATTCAGAGCAGGGAAACGACACAGCAGGCCTCTGACAGAGCATGTTTTATGGGAGTGTCAGTCTGCTGGAATGCACTCTGCTTCAGGCCAGATTCTAGTGTACATTTAGGCTGCACTTCTCATCCATACCAGACTTCTAATATGCTAATATGTACTGTAATATTAGGATTTTTCTTGGATTGCCTGTGGATGAAGAGGGATTTCTGAGGTAAATCAGTTCCAATCTGGAGCATTTGGGGAAAACGTCAGTCTTTTCAAGAACACAACCATGCAGCAGAGAAGTAATGCATCCAATCAAGAGCTGATGTTACTTTAGATAATGTGCTTTGTGAGCTCTTATGTGCACATTCCTTGCCTGTTAACCCCCCAAGCTGGACAGAGATTGATCTTCAATCCCTGTTCCACTCAAGCATCCATTATCTACATGCCTAAAGCCTGCTTTAATAAAAATACACAAACATTACTATTCAAAAGCTAAACTAAATCACACCCCACATACATGCTAAGTGTGTTGCATGTATCCTTTACTAAAAGTTACTGTTACACTCATATCCTCCAAACTAAAGTGGACATATGAACAAGATGTCCACATGGTAACTAAAGTTGTGCTAATGTGAATTAGTGACATCGACAGGATCGCTGTGGGTGAAACTGATGAGATTACCACCTTGGCTGAGATTAGGCTGCTGCTTTTGATTGAAAACAAATGATCCTTGACTTGGATTAGCCAGCGAATTGGACACAGACATGTCCAAAAGATGTTCGCGTACACAAACAGTCTAACTCTACAACTGCATTTATATATATTAATATTATTTTTTAATTCATAAAATAAATAAAAAACTATAACGTACGTTATGAATTCGTTTTCGTCAAAGCAGTGGTGTCTGACAGGCCCAGACCAGGCTCAACAGTCGGAAGCACTGTAAAACGCTGGTCTGGACTATTTCAGTATCACACCCTTAAGCCACTGTCTTATCGGCGAAAAATAAATACTCTGATTTCTTAAAGTCGCTTATTGTATATTTTATAATATGTAATTTCGTTTCCGGTTCGCCTTGTTGTACTTTCGTTTCTAGACGTTAGCTAGCCGTTAACGTTAGCTTGTCTAGCTAGCGAAATACCTGTCCTGTCGGGGGGTGCTCAATTCATTCACAAAAATGCGTGAAATGTGTAATTTTTAAAAATCAGACACACACACACTTCGGATAGAAAGTGGGGAGATGTCATTTGGAGTGTTTTGAAAGAAGAAGAGGACGTTAAGACGATTTTCTCACGCTCTTACCTTGTCCAGACAATTCACTTTTTCCGTGGGGTAAACGACTAGATTACATCTGCTACACAACGGATTCATGTTGGAGGAAAGCTCTTCTAGCTAGTTAGCACAGAAACCGCCGATGATACAGGTCGTAGCTGGGTGCTGCCGAGGGTTCACGTCCAGAAAAAAAACTAGCTACAGTGAGCGATTATGATCACTTGCAGACCAACACTAATCTAGTTGTATGCAGCAAATCCAGGAGGCTGTTGTTGTCGTTGTAGCCACACAGCTGGCTGTCAGTCCACTAACCAGACACGGAGAGCGCGCTTCCGCTTCCCCCGCTCCCCCTCCCTCCCTCCGTCCTGTGCGCGTATCCGAGCAGAAAGGGAAGAAACGGTGTGGGAGGTTCGTGTTTTTAGTTGGAAGAACGATTTGATTATTATTTCAGAAGAGGAACTACACGGTCTTCACTTTACATGTATTATCAGTTACCAGGCGATCGTGTTGTTCGTCAGTGTGAAGCAATGCACTCTTTCGTCAAAGTGTTAAGAAATCCAGGTCAAACCCTTGGGCATGTGCACCATATCTATACTCGTCCCATCTGTTCTCGCATAGCAAACTCATGCCATCATCTTTTCTGTTGCAGGTTTTTGGGGCTTTACCAATCCAATGATCTCAAATCAGGTTTTCACACACTGCCACGTTCACTGCACTTACTGTTTAATGCGCGCGTTATACATTAAGTTAGGGTGACACCTACTGACAAAAGACCTGTACTGTATTTGTATTTACTTTGTATTTTCTGTACTGTGGCTGCAACATTTTGTGTATTTGCACTTCTGTAATGTACAGCATCAGGTGTAAGTATATGTCTTAACAACCATGAGTAGGTACTGATCAGGAATTGTGCATTTGTTTTTGTGTTTTTGCAAAACAAAAGGTGTTCACCATCAAATGCAGTAGAAATGGAAACTGAAGCACGCCCATGTCTTTATTGTTTGATGCAAGAGAGAATAGTTTATGTGTTTTTCTAATATTGTCAAGCTTGTGGCATGCATTTCATAGCAACATCTAGTCAAGATAATGTTTTTAAAAAGGGTGCAATACAACCACAGTTTATTCCAGCAGAGATTTACATTTCAAAAAAAGGGGCCTCTAACATTTAGCTATAATCTACATCACAAACAAGACACAAATAGCTTAAAAAAGAATCATAAACTGAATGTAACAGTTAAACTAGTTTTGGAATGTAAATGTTTGGACAAATGTATGCAATTCAATGTTTGTAGAAACCAGTTCACGGTTCATGTTTTCAATATGGCCCAGCTTCAACAATGCTGTCTTTCTCACGCTCACCTCCTTCCACTTCTGTGTAACCAGGTTGTTGCTTCTGAAACTTAAAGGAAGGCCAGTGGTTCTTGCGTCGCTGAAAAAAAAAATCAAAACATGGTGTGGACATACCATGTTATACAATAGCTTGTCTAAATTTGGAGGTGTAATGTGAATTTAGTTCTCACCTGTATGAGGTAAAGTGGTGATGAAGCAGTAGGATGTAGGATGTAAAGAGCTACACATATCAGAGACAAGAGAAGCAAAAGAGCAGCTGCTACACCAGCTATCACTCCAATGTTGGCTAACCCTTCGCTCCTGGTTGAGAAGTCTGTCTTCACATCTGGATTGAGCATGAAGATGCATGATTATTGGTTATTTAGTTTACTATATGAAGTCAAAAAGTGTCTTAAAATATTACTTTTTAACTCACCATTGCCTTTATTTAAGATATTATGTTTGGTGTCATCTGGAAAGAGATAGAAAGGAGTCAGTGTAATTATTCACAATGACTGCAATAGGTTTTTGAGGATGACAATGTGTCATTAGGTTGAAAAAATGCATGCATTATACCAGACATTGTCGTAAAACACACACAAAAAATGAGGCAGGCTCACCGTCACTTTTGCACCCTTTTTGTCGAGGAGTCAGGGAGGTCACATCCTCTGTGTGCGGAGGGATATATGAACCATTGGAGCTGTCATCTCTTAAGTAATCTTCACAGGTTGCATCTTTGCTCTGTAAATATATAATATAATAGATGAATTAGTCTCAAAAATGGCAAATTATTCAGGTCAGCCAATCAGGCCATTCAATTAATCAGCCATACCTCCTCTGAACAACTGTAGTCCAGCCATTCCTGTCTGTGTCTATCCATTCCATCAGAACACCTACAACACACAGGATTTACATCACTAGGGGTTAAAACAGCACTTTAGTACCATTAGAGACAGTAGATTTCCCCACTTACCTCTGGAGTACATTACACCAACTACAACCAGAGGTTTGGTTGGATGAGAGGCACAGTTCACAGCTGCCATGTTTCAGGCAGGCTAAAACATTGAGAAAAAAACAAGTGAGAAAAGTTACACTGAAAGCAAATACTGTATGTTGCATCACTGAAACTAATCTTTTTGATTCCTCCCACTAATTTAACATAGGCATAGATGACTTACTAGGCAGTGCAGTGAACTCAACAGCAGAATAGGTGGTGATTTTTGTAGTGTCGAGCTCAACTCGATGATACTCGTAAATCGTTCGCTTTCGAGCATCTGTACCAGAGATAGATTAGTAAGTGTGTAGCGTAAGGGGATGTTTAGTGATACTCAAAAAAGGCCTCTTAAGACTGATAATGTATATTTATGATGATAGTAAGTAACAGAACAAGTACTGTGCACGCATAACTACTGACCTGGTGATTGAGAAGAGGGTGATGTGACCATGAAAGCATCAGACAAACCTGCCTTCACAGGATGCTCAGTTGAACTGATCACATCTAATGACAGTGGTATCTGGGGAAAAAGCAGAACATATTACTGCACACAGCAATGACAAGAATAACTAAATGAAGAGTTTTAGAAATTATACTAAGAGACCAACGTAAAGGTGATTGTCTCACATCTCTGTAGCTGAATGTGATCATTCCAGTTTTATAGAGCGCAGCCTGAAAGGTGAAGCCTCCTAATGTCTCTTTGCCAGAGAGTCTGACCTGCTCCCACTGGACCACAAACACTTCACCTAAAGACAGTGTACAGATCAAGCAGTATTAAGAAAAAATAATCAAACAATCTAAGAAACAAGGATATACTTTTACACCTCAGGTGGTGTCATACCATTATCCAGGTACTGCACAGTTGATTCTTTTGAGTAGCTTGGGTCAAAATTCGCCATTAGAGGGGCTATGTACTGTGTTGCTGTCAGCATACGATGAGTACTGTCCCCTGTAAAAATAAACCCTGACAAAAAATATGTAAGGCTTGTGTACAACCTGTTACACAAAAAGAAACACTTCTCACTTCACTCTGACTAAAGATGTTCAGGAAAGGTCACTTTACATCTGTTAGTAAAATCAAAAAGTACCTCCTGTTGCTATGGCAATCTGCCTCAGGTAATGTCCGTAAAAAGGAAAGTCGAATGACAGGGCAACCTTCTGCAAAAAGAGTAAGTGGAAACAGAAGCAGATATAATATCGCATGGGAGGGTAGGTGGTACATAAGATGTTTAAGTAAGTCCATAAATCAGACATTGCACACATTACCTGTTAAAGAAGGATGAGGAGAAGAATGACCAGGGAATCATGTCGAATAAGGTCCGAATATCGAAGCCACAAAAAACCTAATTCGAAAGCTGTACTTGATTTAATTTCTCTCACTGAAAGGTCCCTTTGCTTATTTACACCCCGTGCATGGCCAGACATTTTCATTAAATCTCTGTGTATTGTATTTTCATTGGTAACATAGTGTTGGAATCATGATGCATGGAAGTATATTAAACAATCCAGCAAGCAATCCACCATCAATGTTACATGTTTTCATGATTTTTAACATTTTATTTCTGTTTGGAGAACATTGAGTCCTTAGATTTTGAATTCTGTAAATTCTGTCTAGGTGGTCTTGTTAGCTTTGTCATAACAAATAGTTAAATACATATCTATGCTACTCGTGTACACTAGTCGGTTCTGCCAAGCTGTTGGAGATAACCTTTTCTCAGAGTCTGATGTAAGTATATTGCAATAAGCACAGACACAACTTGGCTGTCTAGAAGAGTATCATTGAGTTTAGTGGGTGTGAACCTTCCAAAACACATCCACAACACTGTTTTTCATTATCAATATCCATGATATCAGTCTCAGAGTTGATAGGGCAAATGTGAACATTGAAACCCTTGTAACATCTGAAAAAGATTAACTTTGAGTGCAGCTTTAAATTTCTGAAAACATACTTAAGAAATCAATGTTTTGATTCCCAAAACTGCAAGCACATTCTTCATCTTGGCTTTGTTCATGCATAATCTGGTGTGAGAACTGTTGCTGCTTCTCTAGTTGTGTAACCTGGATTAATACAAAGCCTGAGTATTGTGTTTCCACTTGAAAAAATCACGGGTTTAGCTCATTAGTGGTCAGACTTGCTAACACCTTTAGTGTGCAGGAATTTTCTTTTCTTTTGCCCTATCAACTACATCTTCCTGTAAGTGAGTTGTATGTATTGCACAGATGCCAGGTGATACTGGGCAGTACTGAAAGGTACTTCTCAAGGCCTGAGCTCCTCTAGCAGAGTTATGAAATATTTTAAATTAAATGGATGAAATAACAGGTATGCCCCACTTTTAGTTTCTTGTGAAAGGATTACAAATTAATTATCTCCTTTAAATCCAGGGAATTAGGGGAAATGACTAATAAAGACATGTCATGTCTGTTTGAGTCCTGCTGTGTATGTTTGTGCTTAGCTTCATTAAAACTATTGCTTAGATTTAATAAACATCTTCTACACTGATGACTTAGAAGATGTGCAAGAAACATTTGCAGTTTCACAACAAAGGGGCCTCTACAGTAGAGTTGATCTGCAGTTAATGCTTTATCACTGAGCTATCCTCCCAAGACAATCACTTCGCAGTTCATATTTTTGGCATAGTAAGTATATTGCCAATTCATATTTGTATAAATAACTTAGAAGAAAGGAAAAACGTATTTATGTGAGACTCACCACAGCCTGTTTGTATGAATTTGACAAAATGCCATGGACTCTAACTTGCCCATGTCGGACATCACTCATGTCTACCCAGAGTTCTTGTGTTCGCTGGTCCTCAGGTCCAAAGCTACGCCATGTGTAATACTTGCCAGAATCCTCCTTTCACACAAAAGAACGCAGAGAATCAACCGCGACAACAGTTTAGTCATGATTTTTATATTCTCCTCCAATGTATTTGCCAAAAGAGGGCAGTGTTTAACTCCAGTTAAAATAAATAGTCAAACATGGCCAAAAGCATAATAAATGTCACAAAACATTACCTTTAAAAAAACCTGTGTGGTGCAGCACTCACCACTATACGTGTCATGTTGTCTGGCAGGGTGTCGATGGTTAGTTCTCCACCCAGGACCGCCCTGCCTACTGCCTGACCTGAAGATGCCCTATGAAATCTCTGAAGACGACCGTCACCTCCAGCTGATTCTTCATATTGCTGTACACTGTACTGATCCCCTGTGAAAAACGTACACATCAGGTCAGCATAAGCACTGACACATCCAATTCCAAAATCCATGTTTTCTATACAATACGTTCAAAATAAAAAGAGCCGAACACATCGAAGTTTTGACCTTGGCAGCAGTATCTGTTGGAAGACATTGATGCTTATTTTATTCAGAATTATGTTTACAGTTGTGGCTTAGTAAGAACTTTGAATAGGCTTTTGAATTTGTCAGGTTTAGCTATGTCAGACACCATTGTTGAATGAAGGCAAAAACAATTTACTAATGCTGATGAGAAACTGTCAAGTCCTACAAACAATGTAAGCCATGTCTGGTAAGCAAACTGAGGTAGGTAGGCATTGATTTAAAGTTCTGAATGTTTTGACTGATTGCGTTCTTGCTACATATTGAAAGAATAGGAATGCTCTGTGATTCAAGGCCACTCTTTCTTTGGGTGTTACTTCAGTACCGGGAAAATTGAGATTTTCTAATAAGTGTGGAAAATGCTTGTCTGTTAGTATGCTTATGAACATTTAGACATGCATACATCTTGGTTCTTTTATTTAAGTCTTAAGAATATCTATCTAGCTGATTATTATTTTTAGACTTATCTTTTAAGAACATTACAATTATTTTGTTGTGCCGTCGTTGTAGAGTCATTACGGCAAGACGTGGTGACGTCACCGCGGACTATATAAACCACGGAACACAAACGTTGCTTCGCGGGGTGTTCTTCCTAACCCTAAGTCAGGGCGGCTTCCTGTACTTATCGTTTGCTGTTTTTTGTCTCTGGCTTTCAGCGAACTACAGGAGGTCTTTACGTAGCGCTCGGGTCGACTAGAAAAAAAAGCAAAGAGAATCACTCCGTCGTGTTCAGTTTCCCGTCAGAAACACCGTGAATGTGCCGTGGTCAGCTCGGCTGCCGCGAAGAGTTAGTCTCTGCTGCTCCGGTGTGTTCATGCCGGGAGTCTCAAAACTGAGCATAGAAAACTGAGCAGGGCTACTCTACCGAACTTACCAGTGGTTCGCTTAGGAGGCCCAAGCTCAAACATCCTCTACTTATCGATTTAAAGTGGATAGCTTTCTCTGTCGTCGTTAATGTGAGTTTTCTTGCCTCTGGTTGACGCTAACGCTAGCTTGTGTAGCACCGCCCCCCCCCCCCTCAGCTGCCTAGCTTGCTGTCAGAATTTCATGATAAGCCAAACCATGTAAAAAAAAAAAAATACTCCAGTGTTGCTGAAATGCTGTCACGGACAAAATAATCGTGAATAGATAATAAATATCTAATTTAACATGCTGCAAAATTAGCAGCACGACGTGAATTTCAGCCTGACTCGCAGATGGGTCGCTAACCTCACCTTTGTTTTTTTACCACGTTTATTTTACTAAAAAGAGCTTAATTAGTAGACAAACAACAAACTTGTGTGATTTGTCATTTCGAGTGCAAGTGATTGCTGCAGTCCTGCATGTACACCTGATTTAGATAAATTCTGATGGCATCTCAACCTGCTGAGCAAAAGGGCATAAACGTCTCCTCGAGTCTCCTCACCAAGCAACTGATTATTTTATTGATCAGAAAATGGCCAGTAGAATAATTGGCAACTAATTTACCCTCCTCCATACATTCAAAGGGGAATTGCACACAAATTACCTGTTTTTTTAATGAAGGAAATAGCATTTTGTGGGTTGAGATTGTAAAGAAAAGTCAGGGCAGAACATTGATCTTGTTGGTTGGTCTTGAATCGAACTGTATTTTTTAAAGTTATTTGTGACATTTGAGAGGATTTTTTCTGTTTAACACAGCAGACCATCTCACATGCCTCCTACTTTTGATAGCTGAATTAGAAAGCTATCAGAAGGTTAAACTTTCCCTGGAGTTTTACCAATGTCCATTTTTGAAGATGGAGTAAGTGAGAAGGTCTATATTTAGATCAGCTTTTCTTAGAACTGTAGCAGTCAACAACAAAACAATTTTCACAAGAGACTTGAGAAAGCCCTCTGGAATGGAAGTGTGAAACGTCGTCCGTCAAGAAACCTAACAAGTCCAGTTGCGTTTGGATAAAACCTTTTTGAGATGCACATGACCTGGGTGACTGGGAACCTTCACATACATTTTTAACAATATTGAATTTGGTCACATTTCCTTAAACTTTTAGGTAGGTTGACATTGGGTTGATTTCAGCGTTTCTGTCCTGAGTGTGGGAGGGAAATACAGAAATGTTGGTCCCTGTTTGCCAAACCCCCAGAGTTCAGACTGTGTGGGACAGTGGCTGGCGGGGCCTGCTTTAAACATTACTCTGCATTTACACTGTTATTTTACTGATGTCTTCCAAAGCTACAGTCAAGAATTTATTGTGTACATTTTACAAGTTCCTCAAGTGACAACTTGTATGTCTTGACATCATAGGGAGCTTATTGTATTTGTTCTTGCGTGTTCCTCTCCGCCCTTTAATTCAATTAAGTGGTGCGTCAATGTATTTGTTGCAGCTCACATATTAAACCTAGATGTGTGATGGTTGAGGGCGGGGCCCGCCCTGTTGTGGCATCTATGAGGTAAGAGTAGAAAGGATGTGTGCAGAGTTGTTCAAGTCGACAGTGCAGCATATAAACATATGCAGGTTTATAGAAACTGGGAGGAGTGCAGATAAAAAGTTGTGGCTTATATCTACTCAAACAATTATTCCCCTTAGCCAGTATTAAAATCACCTGCAGATTAGTAAAACAATGACATAAATCATAATGTCTAAGCCATCTGGGACAAAGTGACAAAAACCTCACTCTGACGTCTTCTACTGCTGGAATCTCGTGACAACTCAAATAGTATTAAATGGTGAATTAGGAGTAATAAAAAATGATTGAATTTTCCAAGTCATTTGACTGTGACAGGAATGAAAATTGATCTAAACTTTCACAAACACAAATAACACTGATATCATTTTTTGAATGTGATCAAATGTGATCTGATGGTCAGAAGGTTTTCATAGAAAACTACAGCTAGCAGCTGCAATTTGTGCACGATTCATTCATAGGGCAGGGATCAAATAATACACCTTTTCATACAGTAAGTTAGTGTTAATATGATAAAATAAAATAACTGCAATAAAATACTCTAGAGACTAACTTATGGAATGTATAGATCTGTACAAATTAATAGATTGATTAAGTTTGTGCCCCATTAAATATAAATCTAAGATGTCAATGCCCGAGTTGTTAAAAGTGACAGAAGTGTTGCAGGAGGGATGATAAATGTAAAAGGTCAGTGTAAGGTGAAGCAAGAACCATGAAGGCAATTAAAGGGCAGATGTTTGGAAAGAAAACGTACCTCTACCCAGTCTTTTAGGAGCTACCAAACCAAGACATTTAGCTTCCTTTTCCTGTGAGCGGTCAACTCACAGTGGTCTGAGGAGACACACCCTTCCTGAGGACAGACTGGCATGGACTCCTCAACATCATGCACAAAAGACATTCAGCTATTCAGCAAATCAACCACTCAGTTGAATTAAAAATGAGCAATTTCTCATGTCTCATTTCATGCAGATCATTTTCTATGTATAGTTATATTCTGTAAAGTCCTAAATAAACCTTTAGTCTGAGGTACCTTTATATGAATTTAGTTGTTTTATTGTTTGATTCTATATAAATAAACTGAATTCAATTCAAATTTAACAAGTGTCTTTTGTGTTCCTTATTATGATTTAGTTAAATTTGACAAAAGAAATTAATCACCAAGAAGCTGTCACCTCAGTTTACACTAAACACTCCACACAGACGCATCTTAACAATGTAATGTACAATGAATCATTAGGAGTGTGTAGGAAACCTTCATTTTGCAATAAAAGTCAAGAGAGTCTCCAATTTTGTCACGTTACAAGAACACATTGGCGCACTGATTGCTTCACTCATCTTGTGTTACACTGAAATCAAATCTCTGTGTAGAGCCATACACAAGTGATTTCTGATTTTCATTGTCTGATAACAGAGGGATGAAGGAGTCAGTTATTAAAGCCCAAACCAATTCCCATACGAATACTGCTCCAAATTCCACAACAATTCAAAGAATTAGTTGATCACATATTGGCAGATAACTTGTTCTTCTCGTGTTATTTTTCCCATAACACAAGCATGTTTTTTATCACAAGTCAAATGTCTTTATAAAACAAGGCAAAAATGTCCTATCTATGATTCAATCTCATAAAACAATCCTTTCTCATTATTCCAGTATATGTTTAGCTCCAGGATTTTGGGTCAGGTTCAGACTATTTGCTAAGCAAACTCCTCAATAGGGTAAAGAGACCAGAGGCCAAACACTGAAGTCATTGTTGGGGACACAATAAAATTGCAGCTCAGGACTCTTTGTTTTTACAGTTGGGTTCAGATGCTCTAGATGATACTCTTGGGACTGAGGTAATTTTTAAAAATGAAAGTGTATATAATGTTAGTGTCATGACAGAAAAGGAGAAATTAGGCAAAGGGAAGAAGGAAACTGAGGTCAATACTCACAAATGACACCATTTGTTATGGTTTAAGCACATTTTTGCTGCACATTACTCCAATTCTGTTTCCTCTGCCACACATTGACCCCATGGAAGATCTATAGAGCAATTTAACTTGTATTACATGTGACACTGTTAGTTCGTCTTAGCTAAAAAAAGATGATGTGAAATGGCAAAAAAAATAGTTATTAATGTCCAACTCAGTATTGCATCTAGTTAGTCACAGCTAGAGGTGATAATTCACTGATGGGACGAGCAGCACGTCTCCTATACATTCCTCCACTTGTCAAAAGACAATCTTGTGTTCATATTAAGAAACATATTTATCGTGTTCACCCAACAGCAGCCTCCTGAAAGTTTCTGCCAGTGTCTAGCAGGGAGGCAAGAAGAAAAACAAAGTCCGGATCTAATTTTAAATCTGAGTTAGGCTGTTTGCGGGTTGTTGTTTGGACTCAGTCGCATGCTTGTGGAATAGGGTATTTTTATTGTACACTTTATTGTAAACTAGGTCGTTCACTCTTGTGTGTAAAATGGAAAGGGCATGGCAAGCACATTTGCTGCTCCATAAAGATTCCTAAGGAAGTTCTGTGGCTTACAACAAAAACACACACATGCAGGGTTAATGTAAAAATGTATAATAAAAGCGTTAACTAGTCCTTTAACTGCACAAAATAGCTGTGACATCTATCACATTGTTTGTTTTAAAAAATGTAATCTCCAATAGATGAACAAAAACGAGAGAAACACTGAGACATTCTAACTACACCTGCAGAGGGAAGCACCTGTGACATTTTAAAGAACACTGGAGACGTTAAAGAAAGGACGACAGAGGGAGAAACACACACAGCTCACCTGTTTGCTGGACCCAAACTTGAGCCGGCTCAGTTTGGGAAAGACAGAGGAGTAGCATCACCAAACTGACACACATGTCTGTGCGGCAAAAAAAAACACAACACAGCTTTGTCTGAGCTTCTCACTTCTTCTTCTCCTGCTCTTTGCCACAACACTTTTCCTCAAATTCTACTTTCTCTCGTCACTCTCTTTCTCCCTTCCAATCTTGCTCTCTCCACACACACCACCCTGTTTCTAACTACACCCTGTCCCTCCTCCTCAGTGCTTTTCATCCGTTGCCATGGTGATTGCAAAGACACAAAATTAGTCAATGAAGATTTGGAGCACAGAGGAGGAAGACCATGATCTGCACATCTTGAACGCCAGGATGTCTTCTTTTGTTTTTCTAAAACCAATCTCTGCATAATTCCTCTGTTTGGGATTCAAAAGGTTCACATCATCCTCTGAATGCTATTCACTGGCCAGGAGAAGCATGGCGCCTACCAGTTGGCCTAATCAGCTGTGAAAACAGTGAGAAATGTGACAACTTAGATTAGACACGGAGAAAATGACTATAACAGTGCCAAACCCTAAAATCAGTGCTAGTTATGATATTACACATTCATGTCAAGCCTGTTTGTAGCTCCTCAAAGCACTGTGACGTCCTGATAACAACATCTTTCTGCGTCCCTCTGAGGACTCTTTGTTGTAGTTTTATTTTCAGAAGTTATTTTATAAAATGCTGTGTTTTTAAGGCATGTAAATCTAGCAGAGAAAGAGCTTTACCGGCAATCTTTATTGAATTCACAGCTGGAGAGATGATCATTACTGTAGACTCATCATACAGAAAAATTATGGGTGAAGGTTTACACACACAGAGCTTATGCTGACTTACATAATAAACAGATCTTTTGTTTAAAAATAATAGTTTTCACATCTTTCCTATCATCATATTTTCTAGAAATTAAAATTTACTTGTGCATTCTGATAAAGGACATTCAGAGAAATGTATAAGCAAGCAGGATTTAACATTTAACATTAAACAATCACGTTCACTTCAACAGCACCAAAAGCACCCCTAATACAGTTTAATCAAAACTAATCTAAAACAGCTAAAAAGACATTGCTGAAAGTTTACTGGACTGATAAGTTTCTGGTGGGTGTATCTAGAACAGTGATTCCCAACCTGGGGGTCCCGACCCCCACAAGGGGTCGCCAAAGGCTCCCAGTGGGTTGCCGCAAAGAGGTATACTCCGGACGTTATCGCCTGGTGGGGGGGGGGGTCGTTGACAGATGTAAAATATGAAAAGATGAAAAATATGGGTCCCTTGGAAAAAAGGTTGGGAACCA
>JAUMTR010000026.1:6735704-6801469 GCA_032270685.1 Microctenopoma stevenorrisi
GGTCGTTGACAGATGTAAAATATGAAAAGATGAAAAATATGGGTCCCTTGGAAAAAAGGTTGGGAACCACTGATCTAGAAAAGTGTGGGCTGAGAAGGCCTCTGGGTCACGGATCACACGGGCTCATCACACGGGCTCATCACTCCCCCTCCTGGTCATGGTGACGAATTGTCGTTGTGTTGTTAGATAATTTCGCTACGTCAAATCAAAAACAAACTAAATTCGGCTAAAACAAATCACGCAAAACGCCACACAAACAAAAACATTACAGTCAAACCCCATTAATGTAGTATAATCAAATGGTCTGAATATGTAAGAGCAAGGCACCAGGGGGTATAACTCAGTGGTAGAGCATTTAACTGCAGATCAAGAGGTCTCCGGTTCAAATCCGGATGCTTCCTAGTATGCTTTTTTCGCTCCCTGATATAATAAAGAGCGATAGGCTCCCTGATATAATAAAGAGCGATAGGCATTAATAACAAAAGACATCTGCGTGGATTTAGGGGCCATGGTATTTATCCCATATGCTACAGTTTTATTTCAGCATCCAAAACCGGCTGCTGTGACTAGGAGTGCTTGTTTATTACTTAGTTTTTGTAATTATTTTGCTGCAGGTAGAAACCACTGCTTATTTATCCCTTTGTGAAACGAAATGTTACAGCTGTAGAATAAACAACACAGCCACCATGTGTTTTGTAATAATATTATTTATTAAAAAAATAATACATTATATTACATTTTAAATATAACCTTTCCGTTCAGAAAGCTGCCATAATATACAATACATTGCTCAACAGCTTAAAAAAAAATCACAAAACATATTTAGGTCTAACAAAACAGCCCTAAAACATAATGTCATGCATCTAGTGCAGATTTGCATGCCAACATCACAGAGCGTGTGAGAAGCAAAGGCCACGGCAGCTACAGTGTGCGCTCACATTGTCTTTTGCTTTTGAAAGCATTGATTGACAAAGAGATACTAACTCAGGCGAAACTGAGAGGTTTGTGTGTAGTTCAGGCATGTTAGGGAAAAATAGACGTCAGTCAGAGACGTCCCACACAAAGGTTTCAGATTAGTTCACCAAAATGTAAATATTATATAAATACTGTGGACGCTTTAGTGTTCTGAATTATCATCGGTGATACACCAGCCTCATGTTTGGGCTCATTGTTCAGGAAGTGCTTGAACTGCTATGGTAAAACACACTCAGTGCTAATAATCACTGAACCTTTTCACTAAATTACTTAAATTTCTCTATTACTTCCACTCAAAAGTACTGTAATGAAAGCACAGTGGGATGTGACATTACTTGTCAGGCAGGACATGTAACATATAAATTGTGCAGTTCTCCATATGTGTCATATGGGACACGTTGTACACATAAAACACTTGTGCACATCTTCATGAACACATCTGAGAAAAAAAATTCTTAATCCCAACATCATGTTGATCTTGAAGAGTGCAAACATCAATCAGGCCTGATTTCTTGATATGTGTAGAGCTGGTATACAAGTCCAAGACAGAGATCTCCCAGGTTTTTCTGCTGCTCGCGCACCTGGACAGGGATACCTCTGTGCAGGTGTGGCGAGACAGTGAAAGAAGATTCTCAAAATACTGTAAATAATCCAACACTGCAGAAAGTGCAGTGTCTATGAGGTCGGCTCAGTTGAAAGTTCGATTCACTGGACAGTGTCTTAGTTTGCGACGACCCGCTCCCTCATCCAGTCCAGACTGGCAGGTAGACTGCAGGGGGAGGGAAGCATTTTTAGAGAACATGCACACCTGGGAGGACATTCTGATGTCATAGAAGCATTCAGCTTTTTGCTGTGTGAGTCATTTTAAGGCTTGTCTCACGCAGACAAAACGAGAGAGTGTGTGAGGTGTGTCAGACTCACCCCTCTCCTGTCAGGGCACAGCAGGCTTGGACATGCCAAGAGTGTGTTGTGATTGACTGAAGTGTGAGGCACTGGGAGATCTCCGCTGCCGTCATTGAGCCGTTCACGTCTTGTTTGTTGGCCATAATGAGAATGGCTGCGTTTTGCAGGTCCTATGTAAAAACAGAAGTATTGGTTATCAGCGCCGCTTCCAGTATTTCTTCACATTTCTAGAACATAAGAAACACAACTGGAAACCCCCCCCCCTCCTTTTTCACATTTGGGAACAGTAACCTCAGTGGAACATGTCAAAAAGCTGACTTGCACAGTCTGAGCTGAAACGTCTTGTCACTTTGCGTCATGGGTTAGTTTTAGCAAGCTATGTCACAATTAGTCACTCTGAGCACGGGAGCAAATCTCAGACCTCAGAACACGCGCACAAGGAGTTGAACTGGTGTTTTATACTGAGACAGCATTCAAATTAACTTGTGAAGTATGTCATTTATAAAACATACACCATCACAGAAAACAGAAAGTGTGCTATGTAATAATTATTTTACCATTATAACATAGTTTTAAGCAGAAAATAGGACATTTATTATTAGTCATTTTACATATAAAAGTTTCATAGTTTATGTGCTTAGAATAAATATGAAACAGGATGGATTACAAAGCATTATTATATTAATTGTAATAACTAACGCACATCTCTCAGTACTACACAGGCAATGTCAGATTTGCGGACTTGTACCTCATGTGCAAGCATTCGATGCAGTTCGTCCTTGGTTAGAGTCAGTCTTTCCCGGTCAGTGCTGTCCACAACCAGAATGACAAACTGAAAGAGCAACAACACGTTAATAAAACAATTATTAGCACAAAATAAACAGATATTTGACATTATCGAAGCCTGTGTTTTTTTATAAGTGATTATGTAACGGTGCCGTAAAACACTTTATCGATATGGTGATGACGAGAAGAAGCTAAAAGACAGAGGGTTAATGTGCAACAGCTCCGTCAGCACATGCTTAGGAACTTTTATAATCTGCTTTCTGTTTCTGTTTTTTTTCCTTATCAAATTACACTCTAGATAAACCTAAGAAAGCACAGACAGTCTTTAGGAAATGCACTGTCCTCTAGGTTAATTTACTTTGCTGTGCATACAGGTAAAGATGCTGACTACATCAAGTACTCTGTACCTCTGTGTTGCAGTAGTACGAGTGCCAGTTGGCTCGAAGACTCTCCTGTCCTCCAATATCCCAAACCAAGAAGTTACTGTTCCGTACTTTGATCTCCTCCACGTTACTGCCTATCGTCGGGGTTGTGTGGACAGTTTCCTTTGTTAAACTTGACACGTTTAGATGGGAGGAAGATAAAAAAGAAATTAAAACGGAAGGCAGGTAGAAGGCAAACAGATTAGACTTAGAGTAGCCAACTGACTTACAACTGGTAGAGGATGGTTGTCTTTCCAGCATTGTCCAAACCCACAATGATGACTTTGTGTTCTGTTGGGAGGTTTAAAAATAACTTAAATGTATTTGACTGTTCTGGTGTCACACAGTTTGTTTCACTCTCAGCATCACAAACCAAACTGCACACTCAAGCGAGATAAGAGCCAGGTGCGGGGCTGCGCTGCTGTGGTAGAATAACAACAGTGATACCAGCATGGAACAGCATGTTCAGGTCAAAGAAAGAATGTGTTTTATAGTGAACAAAAGAGCGAGGATGGCTCACAATGGCTCGTCTCATCCAGGGTATGTAACCAACGATAACCTATGGAAGACGCTGACAAAAAATGATAAAGCTAAGAGGGTGATCGAGAAGTGTAAAAAAAAAAGTTCAGTCTTACCTTTGTCACAGAACACAGCCATCATCTTAGTCAGCAGGAACCCCATGTCCAACAAGTATGTGTTAGAATAAATAAGAAAATGCGAATACAAATTCAGCAGTCGCTCCCGATGGAGACTGGTGTCAGTATCTGCAGACAGTTGACTGGCGGACAAACACTTTGCCTTCTTTTGATACCAGTTTCTACTCCACTGTGACGGGGCGGCGCTTCAAGACGCGCTCGGTATTTTTCTGTCTGAAGACTCACGGTGAAAGGGCAGCGTAATGATGCATTCACTGACTGTGGGAAATGGTGGAATTCTGCACGCGAGGAAAATATTCATTCAGTGAACACTTAGTGATGGCCATTAAAAGGTTCCCTACCTATTTACCCGGCCATGAGCACATATAGTCATCAAATGCACTTGATTTCATGTATGAACGAAAGGAATAATTAAGTCAAGCTACACATTTCTTGGTAACTCACAGTTTAAGTTTAAAATGTATTGTGAACTAGTTATTCAATTTGTTTACTTTACTTACATTACCCAAACATTATCCATAAACACACATTCCCAACTGTTTGGACTGGTGGACCTCTAAAAGCACAGACATTCCGAGCTTCGTCAGGAGCTCTTTAATGCAGCACAAACCTCATGCCTCTATCACGTCGACGATACCAGCGTAGCGATGACGTTGTTGCTGAAAGTAGGGAAGCGAAATAGTTTCCTTCCTCTATGTAAACCGCAGATTGATCATTGTTATGAACAACTGAAAACAAAACTGGGTATAAAGGAATCCCCCAGATTTTCCATTCAACAATACAGGAGTGCCCAGGTAAACATAATCATCGCTATCATTATCATTATCATAATTTCTTCTCTGAATAGTAAGAGCCACTGATCATCAGGCCAACTTCAACGTTTTGTGTGTGTTTGGTTGGTTATTTGACTTTAAATATAATGAATCTCATCAGGATTATTTTTATCTTTTTGTTATACCCTCAGGTTTTTGCCCCATAAAGGCCTCTGTAACCATTTCTGATGGGAATATATATCTATTTGTGTTAGTTTGCAACAGTCTACCTAACTTCAGTATTTCTAATAACAGCATTTTTGTAACCACCACAGTGAAACATTTACAATTTTATAGATTAAAATGTTTTACATCATCCAGTTCAAAAATATCGGGATTTGTTATGGACTCAACTGATCAACAACAAATAAAGTAGGTACAACTAGTTACTCCTATTCTACCTTAAAAATAAGTATGCTGCTTACATTTTGACACATCAATTGTAATAGTTAAAACATGTTATTTATCTTCACAAGATCACAGCTGTCAACCTCATTAAACTCACGTTTGAGTTTCAGATTGAAACCACCTTCTTGTTTGTTACATTTCCTTCGAGTGTCAGAGAGCGGCAGATCATGAAACGATATATATGAAACCCACATCCTGGAATCAGCTGCAGTTTAACCTCTTTTCTTTTACCAAACATGTTGACTTCATGACTGAACAATGTAGATGAACACACCTAACTGGAGATGAGTTTCTCTCAGTGCGTATGAGGAAACACTGAAGTGAAAAATGGCCTAGTACATTTTCTTTCTGAAAAATTCTGTTCATCTGGTTTCTTGGAAACCAGCAGTCTCTTCCTAATTTTGTTTTGCAGATTTCCACTCATTAAAGCACCTTGGCTGGTATTCCTATTATAGTAAACACAACATGATTATGCAATAATCTTTTGTTAAAAGCAGCTTAAAATAATAAAGACTGACTGAAATAACAACTGAATTGTATGTACTGTAAGTGCTGTACGGTCTGAGGGACAAAACACAAAACACCTTATTTTGTCTTTCTAATCTTTGATAATATACCAGCAACATGATTATGCAATCTTTGATAATATATCAGTGACACGGTGGATTTTTCTGATTAAATTTTTAATTAAAATACGAATTTATCCACAGATTAAAAATGAAAGGCAGAAAAAGCAAAATGTAGCTACAATCAGGCACCAATGATACATGTTTTCTCATTTTTTTAACAATTGCGATAACGCAACAATAACATTATTTACGGATCATTATTTAATATTTATTTATTCAACTGAAGACAGGTGAGCCAAAGCAGGCCCACTATAGACATTCATGGATTCTCCTTTATAGATAACTGAGTAAAGACCAAAGCTGATCCTATCCCTCCCTACCCCATTTAATGCTCCTCTTAATACCTAAAGTGAAAATTAAAAAAAAATGTTCACAGGAAGAAAAAGAAAAACAACACTAATTCAATCAGAAATCAAGAGTAAGAAGAGAGTGGTATTTAATATCAGACAAGCTAGCTGTTTGGGTGGAGGTCTGGAGTGATTAACCACACACAAGTACTTTTTATATAGTAACCATTAGCCCTGAAAAACAGACGACAAAGCTGGTGCAAAGGAAACGAGGTGAGCAACGCGCTGGAGCGACAGCATGGGCTACGGTGCAGAGTAGCCACGAGACATAGAGAGATATGGTATGAAAACAAGTGTAACAAGAGTTAAGACATCCCACCTGGGTAGTGGTGGACATGGCTTGGCGAGACATTCCGGCACTTGTGATTGGAGTTTTCTTGAACTGAAGGTGTTTCAGGGTGGGAGTGATTAAGGCAGCACATTTCACTCACACAACTACAACTGCAGTGCCGCTTTGAATCTGCACCGCGTTAGAACACCAGTGAATACTGCAGGCGCCCTCAGCACCCGCGAAGAAGAGGAAAACAGAAGCATGAGGACTGCACCATCGGTGTACAGTCAGGTGCAGTCGCTCAACCAGGTCAGGGAAGAAGTAAATGTCTTTGGAGTGGTTTGTTGTTGTTGTTTATATCAAGCTGACATGAGTGTAGCAATATCAATAAAATTCTCATGTTAAAATGTGGCAACTTCTCCACCAGCTTTTTTTTAAGGTCTGGGTGATAAGAAAGTGGAGGTGGCTGACTCATAACGTCGGGATCTCGTTATGGGAGTAAACTCACTAAGGGAGCTCATGGTAAAGAAGAACCCTGACATGTAACATACATGAGGACAGTGACTTTAAACCCTGTTTAAGACTGCAGAGGACAGACAAGACAGACTACAGCCCTACCAGCCTTCACACTCTACAACTGAAGGAGAGATTGAGTCATACAGATTACTATCAGATAATCACAATCGTAACAACTACTGTCCTCGTGCTGTCAGTATAGAAATCCATGATATTCATGCAGTATTAAAATAGGAAACAGAAACAGACTAATATTAGTTTTTGAAACATAAATAAATTGAATTGAAAGAAGTTGATGAGAATGACATCTGGCAGTTCATGTTTTTCTTTACACTGTACTGGGATGTAAACAGATTGATTTGTTAGCCTGACTAGCATGGCCTCAGACCCTCCCTTCAGTTCCTTCCGATTCCAAAACGTGAACCCCACCCTCCCCTTATCTCCCTCCATCCAGTCTTTCCAGTTGCTTCTTTTCCCTGTGGTTATGATGCATATTCAGCGGATGTAGACGTCCCTCCCCCAGTCATCCTGGTTTTTGTTGCGGCTCATGTTGGCCCCTGTGTCGACGGGGTCTTGGCAGTAACGCTCCCGCAGCTTGGCACGTCCGTGTGGCTGCATCTGGCTTGGCATCGGCGGGTGGTTCAGGTTTTCCTGGTCTGGCTCAGCGCCCTCATCTTCCCAGGAGGCCTGTCTGCCATGATGTTGTGCTAGGTGGAGGCGGCTGCCCCCGCCACTGCGGTAAGGCTCGGGCTCTTCATAAGGGTCAGTTTCAATGTCCATGCATGAGTCTCCAGCCTCAGTGTAGGCAGAGTCCCGGCTGCCCTGGGTTTCGGAGTCAAAGGTGTCTTGCCGCGAAAGGCCTCGCCTGCTCCCACCTCGTAGCTGGCCACGAGAGGAGCGCAGGTACGTCTGCTGCTGCTGTGGTTGCTGAGGCTTTCCTCCCAGATCTGTCTGATAGTCATGCAGAGCACCGCTCCCACCACACTCTGACAGAGACCCTTCTTGTTTCTGCTCGCCGTGCACCAGGTACGGCCCCTGCAGCAAGCCACCGCCATGCCAAACGAAAACCATGCAGAAACAAAAACAGCAGAGCAAAAACCAAACTGTGAGTAGTTAGTCAGCAGAGTTAGCAGACAGGGTAGGCAACACATGACAACACATGTAGATGACGACAACATTATCTATCTATTTATAATACCCATACGCACACGTTTTAATTCAAATACGTCGGAGAGCCAACACAGACACATACAAGAATCACACAATTAGTGAAACAGATGAGTCCCACTGCATTACAAACTCCTGATCTCAAGCTGCAAACTAAAAACACTCTCAAGCACTGGTTTAACAAGCAATCTACCACTGCAACGCTGCCACCTACTGGCTGATGGACCACTTGGCAGAAAAAAGCATAAATATGACTATAAGTATGTAATTAATTCAGCATGAATTTTACACGGACATGCAGAGCTGACTAATTTAATCATTTATATAATAATAAGACATACACATTAATTATAAGTGCACCTTGTTAAAATAATTTTGTTATTATTATTGTATTATAATGATGGCCTCAGAAATTGAAGGCGTTTGAACCTTTGGTGCCATGATAAAGACATAAGTAGGAAATTCATCATACTTGGAGAGCATCCAGTAATAACTCAGAAGTAGAGACACAACTGATTAGCACCTTGCTGTTATTTTGTTTTACAACACAAATAGATTAAATGGGATCGAGTGTTAGAAACAGCCTCCCCCAAACGAAGCCTTTCTGTTTGAAGAGGCAGACATGACTTGCTTTTTTTTCAGGGATGGTACCATGGCAACACGGAGGAGGACAGCAAACTGGTCTCAGCCTCCCAGAAAAGAAAAAGTGCTGGAGAAAGGAGGCCACTGAGCTAAAGAGGGCAGGGTGGGGGCAGCAGATATCCGCTTACTCTTGATTACAGTGAAATAAATAGGGCCTCAGGGAAGGAGATGCCTTATGGATTTTTCTTTATATCCTGTATGGTCTGCGCTGAACTTCTCTCATATTTTTCACAGTGCAGAGAAGCACACGCTGACCTGCTAAAATACAGACTTTTACGTAGATGTCCATAAACTAGCTGCTCATGGGTGGAAGTTGCCTCTGTATTAGCCCGTGTGTGTGTCAGATCCTGCAGGTATGACTATATTAATGTGTATATATGTGCTTCTATATACAACTAAAACAGATTTTAATGCTTCTTCAGGGTAAAGAGAGCAGGCCTCTAAGTATGGCTTGAGGTTGAGTTGCCGGAGTCCCCTCCCCCTTAGCTCGACCTTACAGAGCATGTTCTTCCACTCTTCCCTCACTGGCAACAGCACCGTCCATGTCTTGCCACAGATCCATATTTCTGCGCAGGGAAGTGAGAACCTGTACCTGCAGGTTGGAGACGGGCTCGGGGGAGGCAGCCAGGGCTGCCGTGGCCATAGTACGGTTTAGCAGAGGGTTGGGAGGGTTGCTGCTCGGAGGATGTGTCGCCTTCCAGTAGGCCTCCAGGTAATCAGCAAGGTGCTCGCAGGCGTCCTCCAGCTGGTTCTCGTCCAGGATAATGTCAAATAATTCCTGTGTACCAAAAAACAAGAGTTTTGCTGGTTTCAAAGAGACAAAATTCTCTCTAATCCTGTTTAAAAAAACAACTCACAGGTGGGCATTGAGCCAGCTTGTCTGCTGCCACCATCTGCACATTTAGGTGTTTAGCCTGGGACTTCCCCCTGGATTTAATAAGTCTCTGGAGGACCTGTGGGGAGAAAAAACATGTTTACTAAAACTGCACTTATGTCCATGTGCATTTTGCAATTGCATATTTGTTAGGCGTTAAGGATACACGGGCTGTGAGAAGAAACACTTTATTAATTTACAAGAAAATTCCTCAGGGCTCCTTTAAGAACATCTTTTGTCATACCTTAGGTGAAGCTATTTTGATATACACAATGATGGGAGCCAGAGAGGTCTTAGCCAGCTGAGATGGGTGGTTGATGGTGTCTGCGTCCAGAGCGACCAACTGGAGGGTGCGGGCCAGCTCAAAGATACGTTCAATCTCACTCTGCACCTCCGCTGAAGATGCAGGAAACAGATAAGGCGCATCAATACGAGATGATTCTGCAAAACTGCTTCTCCTTCAGAGAAGATATCTGCTATGCTTCCTTTACGTTGTGCACAAGTACATAACCAACATGTTAGTACTCAACCATGCATGTCAACGTTTTAGAGAAAACAGTTTCAAGCATACGAATCATATCGAGGCACAGTTAGAGTTCCATTTATGCACAGCTAAATGGAGTGGTGCAGCATCCTCATTCTGTTGCCACCTCTCGACTTTTAGAATTACCTTATGCACTTCAGATGTATTTGTGTGTTTTGAAGTCATAAAAGAAGGAGGCACTTAAGAATGAGATGTCTGTACACCTGGAAGAACTAATAATAAGAGCACAATTTTTCACGTGTAAGTAAAAAAAGAAACAAACAAAACAAACAAAACACCCTCGTCAAACAAATGAAGCGGAACACTGTTAGCATTAACAGGCACAGCAGTAATTATTGTGTCAGTTGACCCACTCAGGTCTGAGAAATGCTTGGGCGTTTTGTTTTTATTGTTCCTCAAGAACAGCCTATGAGAGCTTGTTATTTGTCATTTCAAGCCCCTTTTTTTAATCAAACTGTGTAAAGGAGAGATATTAAGAACGTTCCTCGCCTGTCTGGTCAAACTTTGTCACCTCCAAGGTGTGTGTGCGGCTGCCAACCCAGCAGCAGAGATAACGGGGATAAAGCAATCTGCAGGAAGACGGGGCCTGCACACATTTCACAGTCTCCAGAGGTCTGAAGGATAGGGAATTAAAGCTGGAGGCTAAAACAGGGCCTTTGCAGACTGATAAGAAACATGAACTTTAACTCGCACAAAGAAATAGCAGCCAGGTTTCCATTAACCTCAACAACAGCTTTTGCTAATTTAAGTCTGGCCACCACTGACAGACCGAGCTTCTTTAGCTTTTACAGTTGCTATCCACGGGTATGTCTGCACACATATTATATAGGGACAGTAGGTCACAACATAAGGGTGAGAGCAGTATGGAAAGTATCAGCTTCCCTCTCTGCGCACTCACAGTTGAAAAGCAGCTACCAGCCGCCCTGCTGCCCTCCCACGGATCTGTTCCCGCTTTGGTTTTGTAATTCTTTTGGTTTTGTTAGTAACTACAGGCTGTCACGCAGAAGTATGAAGCACAGAGAAACTGACAGGCAAGCAGACAGGCAGACAAACGATGTATGAACAGATGATGAATAAAGTGTGAAGAAGAGGGGAGGGAAGAAGGAGAGAGGCTCCATTGTTTCGTTGCAAGAAGAGCATACGTACCCAGTACGTCTGAATCAAAAGAGAGTGGAGGAAGAAGATGGGTGGTGGGAGAGGAGGGGGGTGGGGTGGGCGAAGGGCAGAAAAGACAGGATGAAGAGAGAGAGGAAGCCAGGTCAGACTCAAGCAATCAGAGCAGGTATAAGAAGGAATAAAGTTGGGACTTTCAGGTCTAAGGGTGAAGTACAGTGATGCCTTTGGTACACGATCTGTCTGTCTTTAGGTTCTACCGTGTGTCAACCTGTAGAAAGCACAGAACTGACACAAATGTTGGTACCCTTCCACCAAAAAGTCACGAAGCTGACATTATAAAAGAACAAAAAAATAAAGCAAATAAAAATCAGTATACGCTTTTAGTTTTTGATTCAACAGGGATTCTAACAATATAGCACAACCACAACCTTAAGACCAATCACTACAAACAAGCTATTTCTGGAGCTCCCAGTGAGGCTTCAACAGTTTCAACACGCTCAAAACAAATATATGTTTTGAGCGTGTTGAAACTGTTGAAGGCTCTGTTCTGCCTCCAGACTGCATGTTTCATCCCTTTCCAGATGTTTAATACCATTTATAAGGGCTCAAAAGTTTATGAAAGACTCCAGTTTATATCTCTTTATATACTTTTTATCTACAGTTCACACTAGACGACTTGGTAGGTGGTGATGTCTTACAGCCCCATCCAGAGAGACCCGCTACAGGCCCGCATATTTTACCTACAATATCTCTGTTTTTAACTTAGTGATTTATTATTAGGTGCCTGCCATATAAAAAGAATGGAAGTCAATGCATGGCTTCGCCATGCATTGACTTCCATTCTTTTCTTATTATTATTTAAGGTTCTAGTTATTGTGTTTTTTTTTTTCCTGGAAGGTTACCAACAGATGCGTTTCCTTTAATTCATCACCCACAAACTATAGAGAGCTAAGTCATGAGTTATTAGGAGGATCTAATGAGTCCAGAAAACGTGTTTCTGCTGACCGCCAGCAGTTTAAATACTCACCTTGCTGCTGTAGAGATCAACTCTGTGACATCACTGTTGGTTATAGTTGTAAGTTTAAAGCACCTATGTGACCTCAACCACACACACACACCCACCCATCTGTGATTCTGTGTGCACAGGCAGTCCAAATAATAAAAATAATGTACGCTACTATGATCATGAGCTATTGGATTTAACCTAACCTAAAAGTGATACAGATATGAAACACAAATAGTGATAAGAAGATAGTTCAATGGGTGTTCAGCAATGTGACAAGATGAATGTTTTCTAATCAGTTATCTTAACAGTAGAGTTAATGGCAGAGTCGGTTCTGGGTTGTTCTCTTACCCAGGCTGGAGCGCGTACTCGAGCGCTCAATGATGGTGTGTTTGCTTGGGTTGTTGAGGACTGAACGTTTGGCCAGGGAGATGTCCGCTGTCACCCGCGTGATGGATATCCTGTAAAGGTAATCCAATACGCCGGTTGTTAGTAGGTTGGTAAACTGAAACCTTTTAAACCGCAGTGGCTATGGAATCTCATGCCTACCTGCCCTCGAACTTGTGTTTCAGAAAGTCAAAGAGCGCTTTCTGCATCATGTCTGTCACCTGAGGGAAAACGTAAAGAATAAAACAACATGCTGCACAATGGACGCACTCATTGAAGAACGTGTTGCTCTTTTGCTTCTTACCTCATATCCTTTTAGTGAAGGTCCAACTAGGATGATAGGTCTCATAGAGGGAACCACGTCATACGGGGGTACATGCTCCATCTGAGCCACAAACGGGCAGCATCAATATTGCGATCTGAGTTAAATCCTCTTGCCATATTTGAATGTGCAGTCACACAAGTCCAAAAGGCTCAGATGGATCACATAAATCAACATTAACTCAACGAAGGAGCCCTGTCCTCCTTGTCCTCTGAACAGTCAGATTGATCGATGGTGACTTTCAGATGATGAAGTCTGCTTGTTTTATTGACTGCCTATAAATGTTCATAGAAAGGTATCAATTTCTAACTGAAATCACTCCCTTCTATTTTCTCAGACGTTCAGCAGTCGCACATAATTTAAGAGTCCATAATTAAACCAGACACCAGGGTGTCAGGGGAGCTCTCATGACTGTGCTGCTGCTCTACATAATCCTTCATACGTTTTCTCTTTTTGTAAAGCAGCAGTGCTTGAAGGCAACAGTCAAGTTACTGGTGTCAGTAATTGACTGCACTTTTTACATGTCATTTAAAAAAGTATTAAATGTAAATCTAGTCATTTACAAATGAAAATTTTCACTATGTTGAAAATCAGATTTTCACGTAATAAACAAATAAAAAGATTTTTTTAATATTAATTTACTATAAAGAGCCCTTAAAGCAGATCACTGGAGAGGCTTTCCTTAAGCCATTATAAAAATAAATATAGATATCTGAAGGAGATACAGAACACCCACCTACAAAACTAAATCATACTGCAGCACACAAACTTTTATGAATCACCAAAGGACTGATTCATCTATAAGGACTGCATTAGCATCTGTCCCTTTAGAAACCGTCTGTTTTTCAGTGAAAATGGGATGAATTCACTCACACGTACTATATACTCTGACAACAGTCAAATGTATTATCTGTTTTCCAAGTACGCCCACTCGTCCGCGTGCACTGTGCAGCTCTTTAGGCAGGAGATAGTGTTAGAGTGCCCTGCTCTGCTCTATTACATTACGTAAAACACAACTAGAGAATCTCATATCACCTCATTTGTATTCGCAGGACTAAAAATACATATTTTAAAAGTTTCCAAATGGCTCTTGTCTCTAAGGGACAGAGCTGGTGTGCTGAGCATAACAATAGTGCTCATAGGTTTTGAATAACATGATCATAGTGCACAATTTAGAGCAGTGAGTAATAGAGAGGATGGTGTTCGGAACAGCACTGGGTGATTCTTAGCGCAGTTTACCGTCTGTCTGAAACTATTTTTGTACAATTATTCTGTTTTGATATTAGGTCATTTTTGCCACGTTTCCAGTAAATGGCAGAAGCTGCAAGTGCTAAAATAAAGAAGAAAAAAGAATTGACCTGTTTTGGTTTTCAGAAAAAAACTAACTAAATGCTATAATAGAAATATTGCAGTTCAGTTATTTTTGGTTTGCTTTAATGGTGACACTTAATTAAATAAAAGATCTAATATATTTGGAACTCTTACTGTATTTAGTAACTGTACTATTTGAAATACCCAATATATCAGTGTTCAAATGCTGTGATAAGTATGAGAATGTAAATGTTGCCCATTTCTCCTTTCCTACCATGTCTTGTGATGTAAATTGTACTGAAAAGCATAAAAACAGCTGATTATGGGATACCGTCACTTAAATCAACCGTCATAAATGGAAATGAAAACATGCCAACATATATCAGTGTTACACTCTGACTAACATGCTGTGGGGTGCACCTGCATCTGCATCTGCACACTGACAGCTCTGACACAACCTCTGAGGAAATGACGGGTGTCAGCGTGATTTACAAATGAAGCTAGGACTATTTTTGCATTATGTGTAGTAAGGAAATGTAAAAAAGTATAGAATTTTCTACTGACTGACTGTCTTAGCACCACAGGATACCACAAGGAGGGAAATGTAAAAAGATGAGGAGACAAAAGCTGAAATGTTAGAGGTTAGTCTTGAGAACAAACCACACTCACCGACTTCTGTTTCTGTTTAGCTGGGCCACCTACATTATCATTCCACATAAAAGTCAGAAGAGACAAAAAAAAGCAGAAAACACATGAGCACATTTGGTTATTGACAAGTTAGGATTGGTGGGAAAATAGGAAAAGATCTGTTTATCATCAGAAGAGTTTATACTGACTGCATCCAGTGTGGCTTCGTATTAAAATAGATAAAACTGATATGCAGCAGCAGCCATTTCAGAGTTTGTCAGTTACACCTTTCCCAGCTGACAAGCACAGAAACGAGCATCCAACCAAATTGCAGCACAATCATCACGAGCGGGGCCCGAGGGCCAAAACAGAGTTAGAATTTAAAACCTACAGTAGCAGCAGAGACGGTTCAGTTGTGAGTTAGTGGGAGATGGACAGGGGAGCGAACGAGAGATTAGAACTGACCACAACTTGCTAAAGTAGGGGGACAAGTGCAAGAGGGAGGCTGGCGAGGTAAGTGAGGTGTCCTGGGCCCCTGACGTTACCTTTTTAAAAAAGGGCAGTCGGTGGATGTTGGCCTGAGGGGATGTTACGCTGCCTGACATCCCCTTCGAGGAGCGAGGCTCACCCTGGGACTCAGGGGGCTCCTCAGCATCCAGGTCGATGGGATCAACGTCAAAGGCCACTGTGGAAGTGTCCCCATGAGCTGATGAGGGGGAGGGGCAAGTGGTGCAGAGAGAGGGACAGGAAGAGAACAGAAAGAGAAGAAGACCAAGAGTGGAGAGCAGGGCAAGGTGAAGAAAGAGAATGAGAAAATGTAAAAGGGAAAAAGTAAAAGGAGAATAATAGATGGAAAGACGAATGTGAGATGCATCCAGACAGAGGCATGAAGGAAACTGTAAGAGATGGCACACACTTAGAGAGGTGACACGCCGTGATTTGAACTGGAAATAACATTGAGAGAAAACCAATAATCAGATTATTATGACAGAAGACATGGGCGTGGGTATAAACATACAAACAGCACAGAAGAAAGTGAGTTCAGAGTAAAGGAACAAAATTTGGAAGTGTAGATGTGAAAGAAAAGGGTAAAAGAGTAGCTGCTGAGGAAACTAAAAGAAACTAAGAGATGAGAGGAGTCTAGTTGAAAGAGGAGCGGTGGGTGGAAGTAAACTGTATGTTGGGTTTGGGTTTATCGTTGGTGATGGAAAAGTGTCTACGGGGCTGTAGGTGTCTTGTTTTGAAGGGACTCTTTACTATGGAGGCAATCAGACATACTTGTATATTTGATTAACAAAGGTCTTTCAGAGTTGTTTAATTTTCCACATTTGCACATCCGTCTCTCCCGCAGTCCCTGGATATCGAGCAGCCTTTCTGTGTCATCCTGGTGATGCACACGCAGGTCAGACATACTCATCAAGTTTAATGAGTATGGTCCATTCTCGGCTCTATTTCAAGCCTGTCCTGTGTGCTAATGACAGACCTCCCAAGACCTCTCTCATTGCACACGGCAACTCACTGAGACATGCCGTGATTCATCATCATGCTTGACTAACTAGCCAATTAAAATCTTCATCTAAATATCAAGCACCCATCTCGTCTTGCTCTTTCTCATTCTCTCTCTCTCTGTCAAGATTACACGAGTGCCCACATGAACACGCACACAGCGTTGGTGAGACCCTGTGACCTCACCTGTGCCGGGTGGGGTGGGCCTGCGGGTTCCCGTGGCAACGTCCAGACTGGAGCTTCCACCAGATTTGCTGTGTGAGAAAAACATGCACAAATTACTGCCTGGTGAAGGGAAGGTGATACTGTTGCCTCTGAGTACTTAAAACATAGTTGATATTTAACTTCTTACCTATTTTCCCCAAGAAATATTGTAGTGATTTTGTTTATATGTTACAGTCATAGCATTAAATTGTTAGGTTTCCTTCTGCAATAGGACACTGATGATAGGTAACAATATAAAAAATGCCTCTGACCTCTTAATAAATAAAATGAAGAAAAGAACTCTAGATAATGTCCAGAAGCTCAACGAAGTAGAAAAAATATTGATTTTTAATACAGACGTGTTTATATACATGCTATAGTTGCATAGAAAATAAAGTGACTCACTGCAGTTTATTTTAGAACATTTAACATGGCCTGGTGGGCGAAGCGTGACTCAGATTTGACCTATTTTGAAAAGTGGGACTGTTTGTGGGCCCATTGATGCTGTATATGCAACAGATTTTTCCTGGGGCTACCTGGAGCTGAGTCGGTTCTGTCTCATCCTCTGCTCCTGCAGCAGACGGGTGTTCTCTAGTTTGACTGGACTGGGGATGAAGCCCACCTCACAGCCCTCCTTCACCAGACGCCCAATCCACCAGTCATTGTTGTACTTCTGCATGAAGAGCAGACAACCAGGTATCAACAACCAATATTGAACCAGCATGTTCCTGCAGTACAAATACATCACATGAACACAACCCCATTTACATGACAGCCAATGCCTCTTCGCATAAATGTCACTGCAAGCGTGGATTTAAGTTTTTTTGCATTTAAATCTAATTACAAATACAATATCACAGTTTAGACCATTCTGACACCACCCTGGTAAGGGTACACTATGGCAGACTTACTTGGTAAAGAATATTGAGAATGTTTGTTTTTCTGTATTTTCTTTGGAGCACAGAATATTCCCTGCGGCTCTTGTTTCTCCTAACTCCCACTTATGGTCTGGGTAAAGTTTAGACAACATGAAATGGTACCATGAGTTGCAACAAAACCTGATCCTTCACTGACTTCCCACTCAACAGTACTGCGAGCAATTTTATCTCTACATCATTTTCTCTGCATGCTTCAGTCAGACATACGGTAAATTACTTCAGGTTGAATTGTTTGAATTCCAAACTCCAAAACCTACATTGAACATCTGCTGTGAAGGTATCTGTGTCTGAGTGTGTCTGAGCAAGAGATTAACAGCGTCGCCGGAAGTACAAACCTCTTTAATGTGCAAGAAGTCTTTGGCTTCAAAGGATATGGCCATCCCCTGCACTGGAACGTCATCACTGGGGCCTGGGTTGTAACCAACATTTGTCCGCACAGCAAATGCCACAGGTTTGGTCTGGTAGCAATAACGAAAAAGACAGCTATTAGTATGTAGACAGCAACTTGTCAAAAGCATCAGACTGAGCTGCTGACCTCACACTGTGTTCTGTGTCCACCTGACACTGATGGAGACATTCACAGGGACAAAACACTAGACACGGATGTAAACAATCATGACCATTAAACCAACACTGACAACAGTTGATCTCTGACCTTTGCTTTCTCAAGTGTGGCAAGAGCCTGTCTGTCAGCCTCCTTCCTCAGAGCCTCGGGATCCTCCTCCAGGGACACATCTGAGTCCGACGGCCGGCTGGTGTAGGAGTCTGCGGAGCCCTGAAACGCACAGTGAATTTACAGACAAAGCTCAAAAGTGCACCAACAATTCCAGAAAATCAATCCTTGGAGGAAGCAAAAAGAAACGTACACTACTTGAAATTGCAGGATGAACTCAGTGGCATCTTGGGATATATTTGAACACATGAACTGTTTAATTTAGTTTCAAATTAACTTTTTGTTGGCAGCCACAAGGAAGTGTTGTGGCTCATCTACTGTAATTTTTTTGTGGTCAGTCTGTCAAATGTCAAGACAGCCTCGAGCAGTGCAACTTATATAAAACACAAAAGAGTCCTCGGCCTTCATATGGCATGAAAGCCGACTGTGTCGTCTGAGGTGGAGAGGCTGCATAGTAACAAGTCGACATTTCTGAGGTGTTAAACGGTTTTGCACAGGTACCACAGATTCAATGTGTGCGTGTGCCAAGTATGTACAGAAAGAAATGGGAGGTAAAAAATGGCCTAAGGACTGTTTATCCTATTAGTGGGGATATAAATTTCTCATGAAGTGGCTACAGTTTCCAACACATTCACCACTCATGCACAGTAACTTGACTCTCTCCTGCTGACCCTCATCCAAACTCCCTTACCACAAGAAAAACCCGAGCCTCCTGCGAGCCCGAGGCACCGGCCCACTGCACTATTCAGTAGAGCGGTGGAGTGAGGGAGGCAGCCTGAACTTCTGAAGTGTTTGAGTGTTCAGTTTATATAACAATCCCACTTGTTCTCTTCTTGCCATTTTTTTGTGTGCTTTTTTTTTGCTTTTAGCTGACAGGCTGCCTGGTGCTTTGTAGGAGGTGCTGACAAGAATGCGGACAGCTAAATGTGCCAGGCAGAAGAAGTGAGTCACTAGGTGTGGGCTTTTAAAATAGAGGTGAGAATGCGCAAATATGACATACATCATATGTAATGATGATGAAAAATTCCCTGCTACAAAGTAAGCACATGTCTAGTCAGACAACACAGTCACTGGGTACAACAAATATCTCTGCATGCCTGAGTAATTTAATTATAGTGCCCTTACCACTCCTCAATTTTGGTACAGTGAAAATGAAATCGAATTTAAATGAAAACTCATTTAAAATATATACACCTAAGTAAAGTGCTAGCTTAAGCTAGTGTTAGCATGAGACTCAATCCATCAGACAAAGTATGAGAGTATGCACCAAAACATAATTATCAGCCAGAATTAACTTACATTTTGTGACTTTTGTGAGTCTGGATTACTGAATGAAAACACAATAAGAGATTAAAACAGACAACACATAATGCTAAAATAATTCACTAACACCAAGCAATTTCTCTCAGCTTTGGAACAGAGCCATTATCTACAAATGGAGAAAACATGAAACTTTGCTGTAGTCAGCCAACCATATTTTCTCCAAGAGTACAGCAACAACTCATTTAGGAGGTCATTAAAGAACCAAGTACAACATCTAGAGAACTGCCAGCCTTATTTGCTTCAGATAAGGTCAGTGTTGAAGACTGGGAAAAAAGGGCATCCATGGGAGAGTCCCAAGGTGAAAGCCACTTGCTGACCAAAAAGAATGTGAAGGCTTGTACCTGAACGCAATTATTACCAAGAGTTTTGACCAAATGTAACAAAGGTTGAACTTTCTGGAAGGTGTGCGTCCCATTACATCTGGCATAAAACCCACACAGCATTTTATAAAAAGAACATCCTACTGACAGCCAAACATGGACGAATGGTGGTGGTACTTGGATGGTCTGGGGCTGCTGTTTTAAGTCCAGGACAACTTGCCATATTTGATGGAACCATGAATTCTGTGCTCTACCAGTCCTGAAGGTCACAGTTTGTGATCTCAAACTCTTGGGTTATGCAGCAGGACAATAAGTCTAAACACACCAGAAAGTTCACCTCTGAATGGCTCAAAATGTGGCAGCATGACCTTAAACAGACCGTTCATGCTTGTGGGCTAAATCAGTTATTAGGTTTAGGCGGCAATTACTTTTTCACATGAGCCCAAGGTAGGTTTGTAAAGCTATTTTCCCTTAAAAAGTACAAAGTCATTACTAAAAAACAGCATTTTGTATTTGCTTGGGTTAACTTTGTGTAATATAAAATGTGTTGATGAACTCAATCATTTGAAGGTGACGATTGAGCAAAAATCATAAGGGGGTTAAATACAGCACTGTATGTGTGATGGCCTTTGATTATCATCTACACATCTCTGTATGATTTGAAAGGACACAACAAACACAATTGTTGATTCTAGCTCAGCCACCTGTTGCATCGAGGCACTCTGTGACTTGGCAACAGCACACCAAATGTAGACACTCCCTGTTGCCAAGGCAATCGCTACTCAGCTCATCCCTGGGCACAAACCATCCCCACTTCCTGTTTCATTTACTCATACTCTAACACTCACAGTAGTGTGCCCGCATCCCACTCAAGTAGAAAGCATCATCCTGTAAATGGCATGCGGCAGCTAATGAGGACAGTAACCGTCGCCCCAACTTACTGGCTCTGAGTCATCTTCTAAATCATTCAGGTGTATCCCAAAAAGGAGCACCCACTAAGTGAAGGTTAACAAACACAGATGGAGATTCACCACAAGAATGTTTTTAGTGAAAAAATAATTAAAATGACAGCCTGTGACCAACTCGTTCGCTACAACAGGTTGGTGATGCAGCAAAACTCTGAGTGAGAAAGCGTGGGAAGCATAGGCTATGAGTCTATGTGTGCCTCTGCATGTGTATATGTGTCTGTTATATGTGACCAATGCTTGTGTCTCTGAGTCACTCATAGAGTTGATTCATGTGACCAACAACCAGGAGGACAGACAGATACATTAGCACAGACACAAAAGTCAATACTTAATCTATACGCAATAAATACAAAGATGATGCTGGACAAGAAGTAAAATAGCAACTGATCAATAACCTCTCCACAACCTTTGTCCCCAGAAACCTTTCAGAATGTGTTAACAGATGAGGGAAAGTGAGCAAATCCCTCTTATTTCCATCTTCCTTTAATCTCATGTCATTAGATTGTGTCTCTAATTTAGCTGCTTGCTTCACTTCACATACATCTCCCGTTCAAAATAGCTACAGGTCACCTGATGGCAGGATTGCTTTCCTATTGGCAGCGTCAGACTAGAAACTCCAGCAGTGTCATAGTAACCATCTCGGTAGCTTATTATTACAGGAAGCCAGTGCTGCCAGTGACTGTTGCATCAAGAGGGAGACGTTATAAGAATCAGTACCGGGTCAAACACTATGAAGATAACTCAGCTGTGCAAAAACTGCGTAAAAGCTTTCAGGTGATCAGTGTAACAAGGCAACAAAAGGGAAGTATTCCTGTTTTAAGTCTATAAAAATGGAAACTTTTCTACACCTAGTCCAAATAATACTGCCCTGTCACATACCACAGAAGGGAACAAAAGGGTAGAACACAAGAAAGACACAAGAGTTGAAGCTTAGTAATTATCCTGAAAATGGACCAACTGTGTTTCTCCTCCGTTTTTTGCACAGTGGCTGCCACTATGATGAATTTACACCACCTTAGCATTGCTACTGAATAAATGGAGGAAGGAAAAAAAGTGGAACAGAGCAGAGGGTGGGTAATGGAATAAGGAGTGAGGGCGGGACGGTAAAAGACAAGTGCTTTGAATAATGAGGGCTGAAAAGAGCCACCCCGCAGCATGAAAATGAGTTAAGACTTTCTTCAGACGCAGTGGTGCCTTCGTAAACGGTTTGAAGAAAAAATAAAAACGGAGAAAACAAGAAGATGGTGGCAGTAAAATGGGTTTGTGGTTGTAATCTGAATCAAGCTGATAAAACCTTATAAACAAACTGAATCAGCATCAACACTAGTTTCATGCTCATTTGTTGTTTTTAACATCTTGTGTTGTCAAACTTCACAGTGTATGACTAAGAAGCCATTACCATCTGAGAGCTAACACATAGTGCGAAACCCAGACCTGATAATTAAACACATTGAATGTCTTCAGACTTTTCAGCTCACATGTTGTGAAAATAAAAAAGAACATCAAAAACCTTAGAATAGAACACAATAGGAGCTTAAAGCCAACCAAAATGTGCAAACAGCTGAGCCTCAGCTCCACGCGTGTATTCAGATCTCCCTCAGAATGAGATTAGCTGAGTTAGGACAGATAGACAAAAAGGTAGAAAAACAGGGGAGTAGTGTGAGTTGTACGGCAAAGGAGGATTCTCAAAGGACAAATTTCCTGTCTGAAGCTCATGACTAGTGGCTGTAAATGGCCACGCTCCAGACTGGACAGTGTGGAGATGAAAGATGAGTAATGAAAGGAACTCATCAGAAAGATATTTAATATCCAATTAACCAGCTTATTTTCCTCTCCTTTTCTCATATTCAGTCTCTTTGGGCTTTATATTGTGGATGAGATCAAAGACTACAGACTGATCACGTCTCTTTACATGTAAATCGAACACATAAATAACTCCCAATAGAAATACAACAGAATTTTGTAAAACGATAACACAAACTCAAAAATAATTAGTTCTTTAATCAATACGCAATCAAAAGAATGCTAAACATCTGACTGCTTGTTAAGGTCACCCATCGTCTGAATGTTGACTTTAGCTTTGCTCTTTATCCAGATTTGCCCTTTTAGTTAGTCTGATGAAAAAGAAGTTTGAAGAAGCCAGCCTTGGCTCTGGGAAATTTACTTTTTTCTACTTATACAAATCTATTTAGATTTCGTAATTACTAGATAAAGAAAAATGATTTCTGAAGAGCTACCCTTATGATATAATTCCATTAAAGGTCAAATTATAAAACCAATTTACCATTGAGCCCCCACTACAATAACTAACTACAAACAATGGAAATGCAATGTATTATTAAAGGTATTTCCTAGGGTTCAGCCAAGGCCTGTCTGGGACAGGGGGACCACAGTGAAAGAAGCCCACTGAAATGACCACATAGCAGGGACGACCAGGCAGCAGAAACAACCAGAGGGACTGCAAGTCTAATTAAAAACACAGTGCCTTTCCAGCAGCTGTGGCCCGGCCCAAAATGGAATCACACGGTGCGGTCAGAAGAGGGGGAGCAAAGAAAGCAGCCGACCAGGAGATATAGAGCTATTAGTACACGGGCAGCTAGTGATATTTTTCTTTCATATGACAGAGCAAAAGTGTCTCAGAACTCCACACATACAATATAAGTAAAAGCAAGGAACTGCACAAAAACACACAGCGTGTGAAAATTGAAAAGCTTGTAGATTATCTAGATCCTTCTTACCACAACAGGCCTGTGAATCCTCTCAGTCCTCTCCATACCTTGTTTGCCACACTCGCCTCACCACGGCAAACTAGGGGGGCAACGCCAAAGTCCACAGAGAGAATTGCGCGTATGTGTGTGTGCTCGTGGCAACTAGTGAGAGTCTCTGCCAGTTAGCCCGACAAGTGCATGAGGGTGTGTGTGTGTGTGTGTGTATGTGTGTTTTTGAGTGCATGTGTATGGGATGTGTATGATAGCCAGAAATGAGTGCCGCAAGTTTGAAACCAGGAGAGGGCTCTCTTAACCTCCAACCCCTTCACACACGCACGCCCACCCCCCTCCACCTCCACAACCAAAAGGAACGTGAACCTTGTGTAGAGGAAGGGAGCTGAAGCTTGCTTGGGGTCGGGTTGCAGGACTTGTGCTACATTTGCAAAGTGGGAAAATATATTTAGCCCTGGTGGGGCAGAACCAGAGACATGAACGCACTGAGAAGGGACCCAGAAGGAGGCTTGGTATGCAGCCGTTAGCCATTCAATGCCCTGGCTGACGTGGGAGAAGGCTGGAGCAGTGTCCAGGGAAACCCCCCACTCTTCTGTAGCCCTCGATACTTGGGCTACATTCTTCTCAGCCTCTGTCCTCATCTTATTCTTCACAATCACTTTATCTGACCCTTTGTCTATCTCCTGAAAAAAGGTATGAGACGAGGGATTAATATGGATAAGAGGGGAGGCAGAGAAGTGGGGGTGTGTCATTGCTTTAGTACAGTGCTCAAAACCCGTTGTCTACTACAGTTTAAACATCATCCACAATATTTATTTTTATACATATTATTGTGTGTTAACTGCCAAAAGGGACGCAAATAGACACAATGCTAAATAGGTTGTCATATAGGAACTAGGACAGTGGTAAAGGGCTGGTGGGGGGTGTCTACAGGAACATAGGTGTGGTTAGAGGGCTGGTGGCAGTGGTTAAATGTGTCCACTAGAGGGAAACCTCTAACACAATGATGGGGGATTTCTCCATGGCCACAGAACTGACCGCTGCTTCCTCTCGTGTTGGCTGATGACAACGCAGTCAGCTGTGGAAGGTGGAAAAAAAGAAAAGGAGAGCTGTTAACAGGCCCACCAGTTGGCTCCTCATGCAGCCAGACACAGCAGCAACTGGGGCACTGCTGGCATTCATGTAGCAGGACTGATAAGACGCCTGCTTGTCTCTCTTCGGCATTTAGACTCTTAAAACCTTTCACAGCTGGCAAAAAAACCAAGACATAATAATAGAAAAAACGGATGAATCTTGGTATTCTAGTAAATAAAATCAGCCAATGTTTGTGATGTTACTCAGACACTGGCGACAGTACAGTTAGAGTTACTGCGGTAATTTGTCTAGTCTGAAGATGGCTCAAAAACTTAACTGTTAATGTAATAATCCCGCTCTTCAGGATGGACAACACAGGGCCGGTTGGATTTAAATCTGGTTTCATTTGTCTGACATGTGCGTATTAAAGCACAGAAAATTATCTCCTGTTGCACACAGCAGGTGGCATGTTGATAACTGGCAAAGTGGACCTTGCAGATATAGTTGGCGTTTTAACTACTTCAAAAACTACCTAAACCTGCACTGAAACCAGCACATATTGCTTTAACAGTGCAGTGGTCTCCTGTTTAATGCAGCAATTTTAATTGTTGTTATCATTGGTAATTGTCATTGATAAACACATTAAGTAGAGTATTGAAAAGGCTGCTGCAGTGTCTAATGAAGGCTTTCCAAGCATGAACTAATTAGCAACAGGAAAATATTATTGATTAGGCTACAGTGTATTACAGAGAAATGGAAGCCACATTAATGTTGTGTGTTTAAAGCTACTCCCTCATATGCTCTGCTACCCTCCCCCATGATCTGTCCACTGCTACCTTTGAAACCTTTGTTTCAAAAAAACAAACACATTACGTATTGTATCTTTAATATTCAAGCTTGTTTTTGAATATACATGTGGAGATCAAGATCAAGGTGTTGGATATCTGAAAGAATTTGTGGGTAGAAATGCAGGTTCAGCTTTTGTCTGCGGGTCCTCTGAAGGACCCTCCCTGTGGGATCCAGCAATTCAACTGAGACACAGCTGTCATGTATCCATCTAACTTATTCGATATTATGTTGTACATAATAACAATAATTAGCAATTATTATTAATCCAGTTCAAGTAGTAATTGACTGTATTAGGCAGCTGCATTTAGGTATAGGAGTGTGTGAGTATGTTTTCTGTCCGTGTTTATCACCATCACTGCTCCATTAGTATAAACATCAATTTTAAAGAACACGTGACATCACCGAGCACTCCTGAAATAATAGCAGACATGTTGTCTGCCTGGCAGACAGTCTGTGCCCCTAATGCACACCTGAAGAAGCAGCGTGTTGCCGTCGAAGGCGACACACACAAACGGAGAGTGTACAAACATGTAGGCCGCACCCACACATACGAACACAAACCCATCTAAACATCCTCTCCTTCGTCTCTCCATCCCACTGTGCATGCACACAGAGGGAGATTCGGTTGCTCGGTTGCCACGGAAACCAAGCAGAGTGTATCAGCCAGCTCTGCCGTCGACTGATTGTGGCTCTCGTGTATTTGTGTGTATGTGTGTGTGTGTGTGTGTGTGTGTGTGTGAGTTTGCACTTGCGTAGGTGTGTGTGAGACTGTAAAGCCTATACATGGCTCGGCTTTGAGTTGTTCAGGGGGAGGCTAAAATAAACTATATGTACCTATAGGTTGTTTTTTCTGTATATAAATTCTTGTGTTGTTTCATTAAGGTGCCTGTGTGAAGACACTCACAGATACTTTGTACATTTAATGGCTGATTTGCTAAATCAATTTTTGGATTATGTGCAGCTTTTCAGCTGTTTAAAAGCCCCATTTATTCCACTGCCACGCTTGACGAGTACAATGCTGCGCAACAGCACAGGGCACGGGACAGTATTTACCTTGGGAAGCATTAAATCATTAATGAGTTCCTTATTCAGTATGAGCGATTATGAATCCTGCCTAACCTGCAGGCCCAGTGCACGTGGTCCTTTACCACCATGAGTTGCAAAGTTAATGAAGGACAAGGCAGTGGGAAGGGTGAAGTGTGCAGGCGAGGATGCAGCTAACCTTTAGAAACCACAGGAGAGTTGAGCTCCCTGTGTTCACCACCACTGGGTTTTTCATTTTTTCTAAAGCAACATGCACTGAACAGGTAAATGTCATTTAGCACAGGGTAAATCATTTCCTCTCACAAATGAAGAGGTCAAAGGAAAAGGGGGACTCATTTAGCCGTGGCACACTGTGACTTTGAGAAATGTCGTGTCCAGACATGGACTGCTCTGCGGGTCATGAGCATGTGACGCCATAAACGCTAAACTCCCCGAACGAGATGAGATGTTTCCTCTGGGCAAGAGAAGCTTCTTACTCATCCTTAAGAAAATGAAATGAGCTAATCGATATACAGTATCTACCTCTACAAACTGGGGTTAGGGCCAGAGGGGAGCAGTGTGGGGGTGAGTCTAACACCTGGGGACGGAGAAACATCATCCGGGCCCTGGAGGAATCTCCGCAGGTCTCTAAGCTCCATCCCTGTGGCAATAAATCTGTGTGTAACTGCAGTCGAAGGAGTTATCATTTCATCTGTTATCATTTTAGTGCGCGAGATACAGTTTGGCACGTTAGCTGACACGCACTGCTAAAGAGAGAAAGACACTCCATATTCAAAGACAAGAAAATAAAGGGTTTCAGTTTTTAGTTGTCACGGTGGAAAAGAACAGCAGAGGTGAATCCTGACTTGGTAATAACAGAGAAAATGCTGCTTCTAACAGCAGGGCAAAGGAAATGCCTTTAACTCTGCATTATGAAGAATACTCCTATCACTGCAGTCTGAAAGCATATGTTTTAGATTACGTTGGTTGTTGCGCCGTCCTGTTTAAATGCCTTACACCTCATTGTCATTTGATAATTATCTTCTCTGCGAACAGGGCTCAGTGATGTCACATTCATTTCCTTGTTTCTTAAAGCTAAAAATGAAACGGTGTTATTTTAGCTTATGGATTAGATGCTTGTCTTTTCTGCCTAGATAATTCTTTTCATACTGTATGCAGAAACTGTAGTTACATTTAACAAAAACAAACCAGATATTAATATTAAAAGGTGATAATGAGCCAGTCGCTCCTCACTTTGACCTCATTAAACTTTTATGACTGGTCATTACATAAGACGAGAAGGAAGTCTAGTACATGGATTAGCAGTCCAGACGAGAGCTTAAGTGTGAAACTTTACCTGTCGGACAAAGCTGTTTGAGGTGGTGTCAGAAGAGGTGCTCCCATCTGAGCGCTTAAATCGGCTCTTCCTCTTGGCGTACTTTCCCTGAAAGCAGAGAGGTTGGCAGGCAGGGCAGAGGAAGAAAGGACAAGAGGAGAAGAAAGTTTAATTGTGTTGCTTCGTATTAACTTGTCTTGACATATTTCTTAGAAAGCCGTGTTTCTTGGGAGTCTGACAGCTATTAACATTTGTGAAAGCTCCGGAATATGATCAGACAGCCAGATAGAGCCACAGATAAAGCAGGAGGAGCCTCAGCCCGCAGCAGAAGTCGTCTGAAGCTAATGTGTCCAGTGCGTCCACGAACAGCCTTCATTACTTGTCATTTTTCATGTGCTGATGCAAACTGGGACCTTGTAATCTAATTGGCAGACCCCTGGCGAATGGCCCATCCGGGTTGGACAGAGGCCACACATTGCATTATAAGCCCACCCTACCCACATCACCATGGTTACACAATGTTGACTAATTCCATTTGTTGGCGATCAGGAAATGGCCCGTGTTGTTCTTCCAGCATGAAAAGAGAGAGATAAGGTATGGAAATAAATAAACATCTAATAACAACCATGAAAATATTGGTGTATTCATACTCAGACGTCTGGTCTAGTCGAGCTCAGCGTCACAAACTGCAAGCCTGATCTGTGACTTAAACAATTGATTTGAATCTGACTAACAAAATATGCTGATACCCTGGATACTGGAAACATTGGTGTGGTAATGCAGTTAAAGGCAGCTGGTGTGTTGTGGGTGCTGATTGGAAGCTTAAATATCAGACTTGTTGGACTCACTTGTCACAGAGCAATTCTTTTAATAAAAAAAACTCTATTAACAATATCCCACTTTCTGTGTTTTTTGTTCAGTAATTACTCTACACTTACACCGGTTCTCAAAATGTGGCCCCTATAGATTTAAAGATTACTTAGAATGGCAGAACTTAACTTTTGAGAACATTTTTAATAGACATATATAAATACTATTTTAATATGGAGAGGTGGTGTTGACCCTTGCTTTGACGTTTGACTGCAGATATATTAAGGTTTCGAGCGATGCTCACCCTTCTAACCAAACACAGAATTTGAATTACTTCTGCCTGAGCAGTATTTTTTAGAGCAGTCTCATATATTTTAATTTCATAATGGAAACTACCTGAAGCACCAGGTGGAGGACAGCAGAGGGATGCAGAGGAGGGAGAGGGAGGGATGGGAGGAACACAGTGGGTTCATGCTAGTACTAGTTTGTGTTGCATGTTGCAAGCTAATTTTAAGCTTGCAAGTTTTAATTGTTGAGTTAATTTTCATACTGACAATATAACATCTTAATAGTTTCTGAAAATGCATTTTTCAGATTTTTCCAATTGCATATCAGAATATACTAATGTATCACCAATTAAAACTCATATTAAAAGTAATCTGTTTATTATTTCTTGAAAATAAGTGAAGGCTGCTGTGTGGAGCGCTGTGGTAAAATGGTAACCATTAATTCCTGACATACACTATCTTATAGCAAACAAATGTACACAGACATACACCGATGTATACACATTACTGATCTGCTGACTCAACCCCGTCAGCACTGTATGTCTGAATATCTGATGGCTGTTCTTGGATCTGCAGGAGAGATCCAGAGACAGGTTCACAACCAGCCAACACCGATCCTTCTTCTACCCAGTATTTAGTTATCACTGTCACTGTTGTGTGCAGTAGTTCAGACCGCTGTCCTGCCAGCCTTTAAACAAACACAACCTGTTACACCAGGGCCAACTGGTTCAAATATAGCAGGCCGAGAGGCACCCAGTGTTAACAGATTAAAGAAAAACACATCTGTTACGCACTCCTATCCAATAATGGAGCTCAGGAATTTATTTAAAGCCTCCTGTAGAGTAAAAATTATGTATCTAGCCTTTTGTGCTACGCTTGATTTACTGTTGCTGATGGATAAGACGAATACACAGCAGGGGGTACCACAGCAAACTAACTGATGCATTATTAGATTAAGCTCCGCCCAGTGCTTCAGCAAGTTAACTGCTGACTGACGTCTTACAAACAGGTTACGGCTTTTTACTGTTAAAACCTGGGGTGATGGTACAGGAAAAGGTGCAAAAAGGACAGTTTTCTGTGACTTCTGGTGGTATTTGAAACCACACACTGTTGAATATATCGAGAACATATTATGAGCAGTGGTTTTTGCTTTTGCACCTGAGAGCTTGATTCTTTTCGTATAAATTGGAAATTCTGAAAAGCAGATCCACATTTCACATGTGCAACTCGGGAGGCTAAAGCCTCACAAATGCTCACATAAACCTTCGCACACATGACAAGGGTGTGGATGTTGTCCACCACTCATAATATCCAGCATATCTAGTACGACAGATTTGACATTTTTGAACTTTTCCTGCAGTAACAGTGTTTGAATATCCAGATATTACTGTAAATGCTTAATGACTCACACCTTCTTTATTACTAAGATCTCAGGGTGCAGCATGATAAAACAATCAACACGGCTGTTAACAAATCCCCAGTTCAGCTCTGGTGAAGACAAAGGTCTTTGCACCTCAGTCACACAGATGTTGTCAACAGAAGTGCAAAGTAACATTCTAAGCAGAAACCATAGCATTCACCATAGACCGTGGATCTGTTAACAACCTGTTCAAAAATCTGCCTGGTCATGACGCTTGCCCTGCTGGAGACGTTGCTGTGCAGCCACATAATTCAGCGACTAAGCTGTAAATTAAATGCTGGAATAACAGACATGACTGGACTACTAACACGATTTCTTAAAGGATGCGCTGCTGGAGGGACCAACAGGCAACCGCTTGTTTGTGATCTCTGTTATCACCAGCTCTAAAATAAATTTAACATGACGTGTGTGGGTGCAGGTAGGTGTGTGTGCGCTTGCAGGTGTCTCCATAAACGGAGTCGCGATGAGGCACGTTACTGTCAACAAAGGGCAGGGAAATACCAAAGGAAGTAGGGAGGGGAGGTTTCCTGCTGGTAAACATTCACTCAGATTACGTGTGTAATTAAAGAGGGTGTTGTGTTAGAGAGGGACCCCCTAAATGGGAGGGTTGGGAGCGTGGAGGGCGTGTGGTGGCATACACCATACCCACACTGATCTGTAATCTGATGATCGTCACAACAAACTAAGCAAACTCTAGGTGCTCAATATAGATGAGTTCATTTCTTGTTCTGTGGTGCTGGCAGGGTTCAAAACTCAGGAAATTAGAAATGTGGTTCCCCTCTTGTCTCTCCACGGCGTATTTATAAATACACATCCCAGTGTGACCTGCTGCCGCTCTGCGTGAACTTTATTTCTAATTGATCAGATGTGGCCCACTCACACACACCGACTCCTCCTGCGCGGCAGAACAAGGGGGTCCATCTGTTTCTCACCGCAGCACATAAAGATCCGATTTCTTAAAAAACAGACGGGACGAGGTGACAGCGCGACGGGGTGTGTTTGGAGTGGATGGAGAAGGAAATATGAGGGGGAGAGGAAGATGAGAAGGAGTGGGACGAGTGGGAGTTAAGAGGAGTGAGCAAGACCTGGCGTGGTTTAAAACACTACTTGTCTGTGGTGAGATGTTTTTTTTTTCCTTCTCCAGAGAGACAATGACTGAGCTCGGCGTGGGTGTGTTTGTTCTAGATATTCCCATATTTTTTCTCCCTCTCGCTCTCTCATCCATTTAAGCTGTTATGACTAAACATGCCCACAACATCATGTCACTTCCTAAAAGACACATTCTATTTGTGGCTGTCTGAAGTGTGACACCGCTAAAAGTTGAAATGATGCAAAGCTAAAAGTGTTGAGCAACATTTTCACGCAATGAAAAAACTCCTTTGATGGCAGAATAACAACACTGATTTGGACTACTTTACACTTCACTGTTACAGTTACCGTTTCAGGTCTGTAAACTTGATTTCACCATATTTTGATTCATGTTCCTCTAAAGAAAAAGCACCTCTTCTCTTTGGTAGCGCGCCTCAACAATCTGTGACCAGCTCCTCGGTTAATTACTGATTAATTAAGTAGAGGCGTGGTTTTCATCGGGGTCCAATCAGCGGACAGCATCAAAACGTTACATCATATCCCCCATGTATGGTTACACACAGGCGACTTAAAAAAACCCAACAAAATCTGCTGCCAGACACAGGCCAAGGATGAAACGATGAATCAAAAACCACAGAACATGCAGCCATAATTGTTTCCTGTAAGAATCCGTAATTTCATTAGATACACTTTTGAATCACAGAAACAGCATTAGGCGACTTAATTGCCGAACAACCTGTTCATCCCCAAAAGTGAAACAGCTTTACTGCTATCATAAAATCCGATTTCATGTAAATATACTAAAGTATACGCAGAGTATTTTCGGTTTTCTGTTACAATATTCAGCTTTTCTTCCGTTTCTGTTGCTTGCTCTTACCTGTGTGTGTGGATGATGGTCGAACATGTCCATTTGGATCTCCTGTGTTGAGGTCGAAGGCGTCCTGGACATACTACTTTTCTGTACCATTGATTTAACTTTTTAAAAAAATCTATTTTCAGTTTCGTGTGTTTACGATGGTGTCGACAGACTCATCTTTTTCTGTCCAGTGAGGGTAAAGACGCTGATCGGAGCTGACTGGTAATATAATGGCAACAGCTGCCTCCCTCCAGCCTATAGCGTTACACACTGGCGCACCAGGGTTTTACACGAGAGTCAAGTCAGCGTAATGACACCGCTGCACGTCCGGTTATTGCTGTAGAATAAAACGCTCTGACAATACAAAGAATGTGTCAAAATAATACTTTCTGATGTCCATCTGCTAACATGTCTGTGAAGAGTCTCATTTCTGCTAACATATAATACATGTAGGTGCACATAATATAATATAATGTTATATAATATAATATTATACTATATAATATAATATAATATTATACTATATAATATTATATAATATTATATTATATTATATTATATTATATTATATTATATTATATTATATTATATTATTAGAGTGTTTAATCACTTAAGCACCCCAACTAACAAACAATAACTTATTAAACTTAAACAATATAGCAAGCTTATTATATGCACTATATAATACTATAATACTATAAAACGACTAGTGATTACAACAATAACAGATTAGAAGTAACAATCATTGTGTTCGACAAGAGATACATTCAAGATACAAGCTAAATTCATCCTCCCACAATCAAGACAAAAGTTAAGTCTCCCCGAGATCGGAGGTCTTTTCGGTGCTTTTATTTTGAAGGCAGTATCCGCTGACTAGTAGCAGCCTATGTTTCTGTTTCTGACCTAACACCTTGTGTGCGCTCCACAGATTCCAGCTGGGAGCAGCGGTCCACGCCCCAGTGAACAGACCCCACCTTCCCTTATCCAGTGATGGGAGAACCACAGATGAGGGAGGCTGCGTGTGGACAGGCTGCGAAACAAAGCCACTGGTCCCCTCTCTGGGATCCAGAGGTTGGTTATGGTGTCTAACAAATCAGGGCAGGCACACATAACAAATGTAAAAGTACTGGTGCTAATGCTTTGGTAGTGTCTCTTTTTCAGAGACATACAAATATGAATAATAATAACCTTGGTATATTATGCCAAGATTTATAAGAACAAGTTTGACTGTATTGAGTGTATGACTCTTAGACGTAGACCACTTTTGAAACATGTCTGTGAAAACAGATGAATACTAACGTCACACAGCATAAATAATATTGATATTGAAGGAATTATATGAACCTGTATAAACAAGGGAGCTGATGCCGTTAGAAAATGGACACCGACGCTGCCTTTCTGTGGCTGCAGCACATACTTCTGGTGAGCTGGGTAGGAGGGAGTCTTGATGGGTATACTCAGACGGAAGCACTGTACACTTTTGAGACCCTGAAGGTCTTTTGCAGAAGCTGATCAACAGAAAAAAACCAAAACGTTCAACAGGAGAACACAGAGTTTTGATCTTAATGTCTGCGCTGCTGCCCAAAGTAAACTGGTCACCGGTGGCTTTCCGCAACTGCTTTGGTGTTTCGTTGCAGCCTCTGCCAACTTAAAGTAACATAAAGTAAAGTAATGTAAAGGAAAGGAAAGGAAAGAATTATTATTATATTATTATTATTAGTAGTAGTAGTAGTTATTAATACACAACAAAATCTTCAGCCAAAATGATAATTGTGTTTGTGCATTTTTGCCTATAGTGACGTTTAACATTTTTATTTAAATGCACGCATTGTTTTGGATGTGTTTATATGTGCACAGTAACTCAAATATGTTCAGGTCTTTGGAGTAGTTGTTTAACATGTAAACAACTATGTCATCTGGTCATTTACAGCAGTTGAGATCAGGACGTTCAAACTGGGCTACGATCATGATTAAGTGCATGTTCGTTGTCTTTACTGAAAACACAATATCACAAACAAGTTACAACAATAATAAGAATGGGAGTGGTCCACATAAGTGTCCTCATTTTGGTGTTTGTAAAGGATTCACTAAGCGTCCTTCTGGATAGACATTAGCTCAAGATTTAGGTCCCATGCAAACTCCTCTGTGTGTAGCTTGTCTGTGCTGCTTGTGCATGTGTGGGTTTGCTCCGTGTTCTCTGACTTCCTCCCACAGTTCAAAGAGATGTAGTTAGGTTCACTGGTGACTCTAAATTGTCCATGGGAGTGAACGTGAGTGGGACTGTCTGATAGATAAATAGATAGATAGATAGATAGATAGATAGATAGATAGATAGATAGATAGATAGATAGATCCTTAACAGTGGTTAGGAAAATGGATGAATACTGCATGTTTAGACGTTGTTGTTCATCGTCCGGCACATTCTTTTACAGAGAGGAGAGCAGTGTCTGTTGAAGATGTGGTAGGAGGTGATCCAGTACATTGGATTGTACTTTGCCTGGAGATGATGATTTCAGTTTGTATTCCGGGTTACCAGAGGTAAAGAAGTCACACAAGTGCTCCTCATGCACCCACACTGTGAGTGTGTAGCGTTGCCACGGTGACGGGCTGCTGCCAGAGAGTCCTGGATGCAACCTTAATAAGTATGCAGTCAAATGGTAATGTACCAGTTGGCTGTTTTTACAAATGTGGCCACTCACTAACCACTCACTGTGGTCAGTTATCGTTTTTAATAGAAGCCACTCTAAACCCACAGATGCATTTCTCTCTCACGCTTATACAGTGTTTAAGGTCAAATACTTCTTTTTACATCCATGGATCCTTGCATTGTATACACCAACACCTCTCTTGAGTTGCTAGTCTTGAGTTTATATTGTTAATTAGTCATTATGGATATCTCAATGGTTTGAATTTCGCAGTCCATCATTTGCAATAACTGCTGCATTGAGGTACTTGCACTTCGTACAACATTTTGGGAACATGAACTTTTATCTTGGTCTTACTTTGCCGCTAGAGACAGCAGCAAAGAATTAATAACAGTGTTCTGTACATAATTGCTGGATGTGTTAAAGGTAATTATTATAGCATACATACATTAAATGTCAAACAGCCCACTCCTAAACCAGAAATACTTTATGTACAACAAATGATATAATTAAGTCATACCTTCTTGGGTTACACAAGACTATTTTTCAAGAATAATGGAAGCCTATATATAATATATGAATGTAAAAATATAAAAATACTTCTATTAAAAACATTTAGAAGATTGAATCACACTATAGTGATTTTAATTCCAATACACGTTCACTGTAAACTCCTATGCACAAACTGAACAATCAAATACCAATACGGATCAAATATTCATTCTGACTTTTATCCATTTTACCTTGCTATTATAATTTCAAATTCTGGTCAACACCTACAAAAACTACACTATCATCGTGTTAGTAGATTCTGAGAACAGTGGCGCTTCTGGCTACAACAGCGCCCTCGTGTGTTTCAGCACTAGAATTCAACTCACTACTACTTCACCCACAATGCATTGCAGAAATACTGGTCAGTCCCATTCTTATATGGGGGTAGGGGGAAGACATTTAGGCAGTTATAATAAACTCCACATTAGCTGTATAACATTTCAGTGTATGATGTGACTATCTTTAAACCGTGCGCGTATTAGTTGTGGTAATTGTGTAAGGTTTTAAAAAAATGTAAGGTACGGTTTAAAGTAACAGCGAGGTTTTTTCGTGCTCGAAGATGGTCTCTCCGCTTTAATGGTAGCTTCCAGTCCGTCTCGCAAGCCTTCCTTTTCCTATTGAAGTAGCAGCCATGAGGTAGGATCACTGCTGATGGCACAATAAAAGTTGTCGTTTAACTATAAAAATGTAAAGCTGTTAAGCTCGCTTTACGTTTTTAAGACACCCGAGACCCGTCTTCATTGATATATTAAATGTATACGTCCTTTCAGTCCCAATATCCAATATTTCTACGTGCCTCTGTGTGACACGATGTAGCCGACTGAGAGGCCATGTTGTCAAGCTGGATGAGCGCTAGCTAATAGTTAGCTGTGCTGCTAACAGCTTTTCGGCTAGCGATATTGTGTTGTAACACTTGAAGTCCACTTTTAAACGCGTTAGTTGTGTGACATGGGCCCTGACAGAGCTGTTCTATGTTAGAGGGTAGTATATTGGTGGTAACCATGCTATCCGTGTGTGCTGCAGCATGCTCAGGCTCCAGAAGAGGCTGGCCTCCAGCGTCCTGCGCTGCGGTAAGAAAAAGGTCTGGCTGGATCCAAATGAGACCAATGAGATCGCCAATGCCAACTCCCGTAAGTACAGCAGCACGCTGGGTTCCCATGGGGACAATTGGTGTCATCCTAACCATTTAAATGTGCATCACCCCCATGTCTTTCAAACTTTAGAAACATTTTTTTAACAGCAGCAAGACTCTTAGAACTTGAACGTTGAACTTTACTTATTCACACTTACCAAAGTTCTGTAAGACATTTTTCAGATTGAATAATGGTACTTGAGGCCACTTCATATTTTTAAATTATTGTATTCACTATCCAGGCCAGCAGATCCGTAAACTGGTGAAGGATGGTCTTATCATCCGCAAACCTGTTACGGTCCACTCCAGGGCCCGCTGCCGCAAGAATACACTTGCACGCCGCAAGGGAAGACACATGGGTGTTGGTAAGTTGGACGTTTTCACATTTTGTTTTAAGTATATTAGACTTGACACTCGACTTATTGTAATTAAAGCGCGGTAGTCATACGAATGACGAAAACAGCTGATCAATTTCACCAAATTTCTGAAGCCACTGTATTTAATGTGTAAAATGTATTTTATGTTTGTTAGTGAACAATAAAGTTCACACGCTTTCTTCTTTCATTTTCCAGGTAAGAGAAAGGGTACAGCCAATGCCCGTATGCCGGAGAAGTTGTCCTGGATGCGCCGCATGAGAATCCTGCGTCGTCTACTGCGCCGCTACAGGGAGGCCAAGAAGATTGACAGGCACATGTAGGTTCACGATTTAATTTTACTTTTATTGATAACATCACCTAGTGGTGTAACATTTCTTTTTAAGGCTTGTAAGATACTGTCTCAGTAGAGAAGGGGGAGGCTTTGTTTTGTTTTTCTGTACATTTTGTTGTCTTACATGTATTAGTAAAATCATGAAATTTTTCAACAGCGCTGGTTCTGCAGCTCATGAAATAACCATTCTCTTTTGAATTTGTGTGTTTTGATAATTCCTTGTAACCAACCTTGTTTTTGTTCTCCACCAGGTACCACAGCCTCTACCTGAGGGCCAAGGGTAACGTGTTTAAAAACAAGCGCATTCTTATGGAGCATATTCACAAGCTGAAGGCAGACAAGGCCCGCAAGAAGCTCCTCGCGTAAGTCCACATCCAAACTTAATGTTTGGTCAGAACAAAGAGACATTAAAATGTTTTTATTCTTAGAAGTTGTTTACAGATCTCCACCTGGGGCATCAGTGACTTGTGTTTTTGCACTTTTGCTCTCCATAAAATACCTATTGCTAAGCTTCTCCACTCATGAGGACTGTTTACTTAAAGGAAGGCTTATATTTGATATTTCCAGTGTTGCACTGTGAAAGGTAGTTGGGTTAGGATTAAAGTTCACATGCCTGGATTTAATATTGAGATTTTATTGTCTCATGTTTAGTTACGAATATTTAAAGCAGGCCGGCAGTGATTATTGTTGCAGTGAACACTTGTTTCTCTCTGTTGTGTAGTGATCAGGCTGAGGCTCGTCGCTCCAAGACGAAGGAGGCCCGCAAGCGTAGAGAGGAGCGTCTCCAGGCCAAGAAGGAGGAAATCATCAAGACTTTGTCCAAGGAGGAAGAGACCAAAAAGTAATTTGGCTCTTTACGTCCGGCCTGACTGCCACCTGTCAAGTGCTGACAATAAAAGTGTAAATAAAGACACGGATGGTCTCCTGTACTTTCTTTTTCTCGTAAAATTTTAGGGCTGTCAATTGATAAAAAAAATTAACAAATTAATCGCAAAGTTTTCTTAAAGTAGACTGTAAGTGGCATTTCCTTATGCAGCGCGAATGACTTATCTCAGTCCGTCATCTTCTACTATGCTAATTGGTCGGCAGTTTTTAGCTACACGAACAATGTAAACAGGTAACATTTCACTCACAGGTTTTGTTATTCGCCTGTGAACGTGGATTCAGCTGAGTGTTTTGTGATTATACCAGAGTCGTATTGCTTCTGTAGTAACTGAAGCAAGCTGTCGGACAATTTAAAGTAAAACATTCCACCCAGAAGTCCGTCCTTGTCCATGCTTGCGTCTGTTAGCTGAAGCGGTATCGCTTCTTCTTCATCTAATCATTTCTGGCAGGCCAAACACCAGCATAACGCAATGCTGACACCCTTCAGAGCTGCTAACGAGTTTAAGGTCTTAGATCACAGGAAATCAAAAACTGCATTAACTACGTTATATTTTTAACGCATTAAACGATTCACAATAATTAAAAGTTAGCGCGGTAATTTTGACAGCACTAAAAAAATTGTTTAGAGCTAAAAAATAAATCACTTGGCAGTTCATAGCCAAATACAAATTTTACTTATGTCATTATGTAGTTGTATGTTGGGCCTCTAATGATTATAAGAAGAGCTTTTATTTAACAGATTGTTGAAGAAATGTAACTGAAGAAAACTATAAGAGAACATGTTTTCCATAGAGAATTAATATGTGCCTTAAAATGTGAGGAAGAGGGTCTTAAAGACACGCTGCTTCTCTGTGCTAACGATGGCTAAAATGGTGATACCAACAACTAAATCATAGGTGACTTTAGCTCTGATCTACGATCCTTTGAAAGTGAAGAGGACCTTGTTTGAATTATATAGCAGCACTTTTTTTTTTTTATAAAAAGGGCATTTGTTATAACATTTTGGTGCAAAGCTGACATGTTAAAATAACATACTGTCCAGAAGTGGATTAAACTAAACTTAACAGGACACTTTTTTTCTTTGAGAGAGCTCAGATGTAATTGATAAGGCAGGTGAAGTTCATTGTTTCATTTGCTCAACTCAATTTGCATAGCAAATACAGTTTGTCAATGTGCTGTCAGGTTTGTCAGTATGAGATTTGTTGCCATCTAGTGGTTATAGCCGTTTTAGAAAACTATTTGTATGAGTATATTAGTATCAGGTGCTACGTAACTAATCAAATTTACTTTAAATACTTTTCTTACTTTTAATGTACTTGTATTTGTGTAAAAAACTGGTACATTTGACCCTTATTTTTAATCTTATAATTTTCATCTTTAAAGGTTCATTGAACAGATCTGGATTAGATTTGCACAGTTTTTGTAGTGGAGCAGTTGTACTTTTGAGTTTGAGAGTGTGTACTTACTACTTCAACAAGAGTAAAATCTTTTAAATTCTACTTTTGCTGAAATACTTTTTTGGGGCGTCCTTGTACTTTTACTTGAGTATTGAGTTTCTGTACCTTTACTTTTGATTAGTTGTGTGTGTAAATAGATTTGATTTGGAAAAGCTCAGACGTTTAAGTGTGTCTGTCTGAGCCAGTGTTGAACTAAATCTCTTAAGTGATCAGTCTAAGAAGTCCCAGTTGTTAGTACAAGTTGTCCTGTTTTTAGGTCAGTGGTTTTTTGTTTCCGCAACCTGTCAAAAACTATACAAAAAAATAACCGTCTCTGTTCGTCTTGCTGCTAAGTCTGCGTGTAGCACAGCATAGTATCACTTTCAATCAAGGGTTCAGAGAAAAAATATCTCACACTGAGACATTCAGGAAATGACTTTTTGCTCTTTTTGTTCCTACAGAGCAGATACAATCATCTGCATGATACAACGATCATTCTTTTCTTTACATCACTCACAAGCACCTGTTATATGCTCCATTAAAGCTATTATAGACTATATACTAGAAGGATTTGTAATAGTTTGGGGGTGGTGGGCCTCTCGTGTCCATTACAGCCATGGCAGGAAGTGTAAATTATGCATGTGCCCCTCTGAGTGTTTGCGTGTGTGCCATCAACCCTCTGATCTGCTGGTTATTGTACAGGGTGTGTGTGTGTTTGTGTTTTTCATTTGTCTGTTTTGTGTATTGGTTGCATGAAGGCTAATGAAACTTGCAGGGTGGTAATAGTTGAAACAGAAATGCACCAGGGCAGAGCCTCAAGCTAAGCAGCACTGGAATGCACTGGGATCAGCTGTTAACATATGACCCTATTACTGCCCCCAGCAGGCCCCCACGTCTCACCCCCCCCCCCCCTCCACCCCCATGGAGCCGGTCACCAGCCAGAGGCGTCACAGGTGAAGTGGAAGTTATAATAATTTAAGGATCCACAGCTGGAGGAAGCCTGCAAAATGAGTTCTTCTGAGCAAATATCCCATATAATAGGTGAAAAAAAGCTTATGTTTCATCAGATCAAAAAATCAGCTCAATGTGTTTGAAAGATTTCTCGTAGACAAAAGAAAAAAGAAAAGAATAATTGGAGAAAAGTTTCAAACAGTAAAACACCTCCTTGTGACCAAATAGTCTTGATTCCTTTAATCTGCTGACACTTCCTCAGCTTTGTTGTGACCTCACATTCAGAGTTGCGGCTCCTGTGAAGCAGACATTGACGTCAGAGACTGACACGTGGGCTTTCACTGTGGGTATTCATGATATGGCACTTTGGAAACAGGCTGTATTGTTTCTTAATAGTGGAGTTTTCTGCAGTATATTTCCAGTTATTTTTACTGCTCAGCTCCTGAACTCACGCACATTTATACTACAGCAAATGTTTCCGAGACAAATTTGCTGTCCCTGCTGACTCATCATCAGACAGAAGATCTGCATCGCTTGAGTTCAGTGTTTGTGTCTGTAGTCACAACGTATTATCAAGTGTTACTTACAGATAAATTCCAGTCAGACTGTGTGGAGACAAATAATTGTTCTGCTCTGGGGCCTTTTATTTTGCCTGTTATTATTGCAGTATATCTCTTCTTTACTTTCCTGGTAGTAAAGAAAGTAGTAGCATGAAACCTGACAGGAAGTTCACCGTTTCTGTTCAACACACACTGTGAGTCCTGTATCCTCTTCATCTTTGACACTGGGTAAAGGGTTCACATGAACAAGGTGGGGGATGGCAGGATTTATGATGAGCTGTTTACGTAACAACGGGATCTTTGTTCTTCTATCTGACTTGTGATTACATGTCACATGAGTTTTTTAAAGGAAGTAGATTGCCCCCCCCCCTGCAGCTAGTCACCCTCTTCTTCTCCATTATTGCATGCCACGGTGAAGCATCCGTTTTTCACACTTCCTGTCAAGTGAAGCTGAACACATGCACACACACAGCTATGCAATGCATGAAAACATTGCTAAAGGGCACCCAGACCTCTGTCAATTCGCACACATGCAGAAATCTCCATTTCATTATTATGCCGAATTTGTCGACTTTGCAGTGAACACTCCTTCTGCTGAGTAACAAATGATTCAGAAAAAGTTAGCTTCTAATTACACATTCATCCATCACTGACATAATTATTCCAGCGTGATTCACCCATGATGAGTAGAAGAGACTGAGGGCTTCCTACAAGCATACATAAGCTGCACAACACGGAGAAATCTCCTGTGTTACAAGATTATGAATGTCATGATGAAAAATCACTTCTTTGGCTTAAACGTGGTTAAATAGCTTAAACAGTCTTTAGATGGAAATGGCACTGTCTCTAATAGGCTAATTAGTGACTGTGTGGGAGGCAGCAGGATAGGGGGTCTGGATATTTGATTTAAGAGGCTCTCAGAGAGCAAGGTGTTTGTTCCCATACTGATTCAGAGACACACTATGATGGCTCCCTTATTCTTGGCCAAAGCCTTGTTCTTATCAGTTTCCATGCTGAAGAAGACTGCCTTTCTCAAATTTCTTCTCTTCTTCACATACCTGCTAGTATGTTATAATGCACCGAAAGTCGCGTGTATTTTCTTGCTGAGGCCTAGCTGTGTGTTTGTGTGTGTGTGTGTGTGTGTGTGTGTGAAGAAGGGTAATTTATCTTCTCCTTTTGGAGAGATACTTTCAGGTATAATGAAGATACATGTGCAATCTGAGAGACTGAATCAAATCATCAAACATTTCAGTCTTGAGACTGGAAAATATGCAAAACCCAGATGGTGCAGTCATTCAGGACCTAACAGTCCCACCTCTCATTTCCTTTATGGGGTAACTGTTTCTACTGAAGTAAATCAAATCAAGGCTGCTTTTTTATTATCATTATTCAGTAGTTCTGACTGATTAAATAAAAATGCATTTGAGGTAAAACATAGCTTAGTTTCTACAATACTTAACAACCCTTTGTGTCTATTTGTGCCATTAGCCAGATTTTATTACAGCCGTCTTTATTGATCATTTCCTGTTTTCTGTCTAGTCTCAGCAAAGCAGTCTCAAACAACCGCAACAGGTTGGCTGCAAACACAGAACCAAAGGCTCCCTGTTGCTGTCTATGTTTTGGACTTTCAGCGTTTATGGTGGTTATGTTGCTGTGGAACAGCCCTGCTTACTCAGCATGCTGTCACTTGGCATTGTTGCCATATTACAAGAAGCTCAGCTTGGTGCTTTCCACTGAACGGTAAATCAGGAGAGAAGAATGCAAGGGAGAAGGGCGTGGCCATCTATTTATGGGTGTTTATTGTTCAAATGTATCCCGAACGCTTAACAACTTTCCCCTTTTTAACTTTACCTCCAAATTCTCTTTCTAATCCTACAAAACCGAAGGCTGACAGGAGCCAAACCACAGATGAGTTATGGCTCCTCTGCTCATCCACCTTCCATCTCTTCCTGCTTACTGTCTCACAGTCTGATTCCCTCAGACTTGCTGCCTTGCTCATTCTGCTTTAAGCTAGTTACCCTGCTAATTGAGCCAGCAGTGCTTCTGTGTTCTGTGTCCAACTACGAGGAGGCTTCACCTCCCCCAACCCCCATATGCCTTTTGGTGTGAGTGGATATGAGTCAAAGTTTGACTTTGCAATAAGTGGAGCTTGTTTGTGTGTAGGTACAGGTTTTCGGGGTATTGAGAGTCATTCTGATTGGACGAGAAGCCTCTGCCCCATGTCTGCTCTGCACATCATTAGTTTTCAGCGTGTTTCCTGAAACGCATGCACACAGATTCACTCACACACATTAGTCAAGAGGCAAACTGTGGGCTAATTCAGTACTGGCCACTCATGTTACTGCCTTCTTTTTGTGCATAGGGGAGAGGGGCTTAAGGGCTATGGGCGGAGGATGGCTGGGGGAAGGAGAGAAAGCAGAGAGGCAAGGCTGAGGCTCTCAGAGGGGGGCGGAGAACAGAAAGAGCTCTCTCTTTGGGGCTACAGTGGAAAGTAGAATCGTGAGTTTTTCTATGTGAGCGCTTAAGAAAAGAGGTAGAGACCGGACGAACACGATGGGTGACACAGAGAGACATGACAGAGACTAAAGTAGGATGTAAAGGAACAGAAGATCGGCTCTGCTGACCTGGACGCAAACAGGAAGAGAGGAAAGATAAAGTGGTGGTGCGGCAAAGACAGAAGACTTGCCTGGACTGGAAACAAAAAGATTCATATTGAGTAGGCGTGCTTTCACTACCCCAAGGAGGGAGAGAAAGTCTCAAATCAGGCAGACACACAGGGAAAGGTTGAGGAGGCAAGAAGGAGGGGTGATTGGGGTAAAAGGAAGTAGACAAGCATAGATTAACACTTAAAAGAGAGATAGAGAGTGAGTGTGTGTGTGTGTGTGTGTGTGGGAGGTGCAGCCGGGGAGATCGAGCTTAGCAGGGGAAAGAAAACATGAAAAGAGTGGGAGTTTAACAGAAAGCAGATAAAGAGTTAGTTAGTTAGTGTTGAGTAAGGTGAAGCAAGGCAGAGGGGGACAAACAGAGGGCGAGGGGGCGAGTGGGAGAAGATAGCAGGAGTGGGGAGGTATGAGGGGACAGCTCATGAGGTCGGTCTTCACTTTGAAGTTCACGTTCCTCTGCTTGGTGACTGTGCTGAGCACCTTCATCTGGTACATGCTGGACAAAAAGTAAGTGTGCAACTACTTTTCTCTACCGCTTACAGAACAAAAAATACACATGCATGCGTAGTCTCCTCAAACCAGCGAGGGAGGATTTTCATCATTTATGTAGTGGAAACAAGTTAGTGGGGCTAAAATGGGATTGGGTAAGTCAAGCTGGCAGAATAAGTATTGTATGTATTTAGAAGGTGATGATGTAGGAGAGAACTGAAGCATTTTGGAATAATTTCTCACTTTTTTTCTACACATTCATTTCTCACTTCTTCCACATCGTCTTTACAAAAAAGGATGATAGCTGTTGAAGATTTAATTAGTGTGAAATGACTGCTTCTTTGTCTTTTGTCTTTGGTCATGCCCAAATAGAATCTCATAAATGATTGTTAAACAACACCAAGAGTAAGAGTAAAATATTTGGAGAGAGATATGATGTCATCTCTGGCTAATTAGTTTTTTAAACCTTTTAAAACTGATGCTCATACATTGCCATTATTATCTTATATGCTGGGAATATTGTAAGTAGCACAGATGTATTGCAGGTACCCTCAAAGAATCAATGATAGTGAAATACGAGGGGCTGTTAAAGCTCAACAAGAGCAGCCACAGTAACACCTGAAATTACACAATACCGTAGTTATACTGTGACATTTAATCTGACACAGTGGGGTTTAGGCATGAAGCCGACAGGTACACACAATGGTGTGATTCACGGCTGCTTTGCACACTACAGTGAACGATGTCAACGATCTATCTAGGAAGAAAAGAACATACAAGTCACTTTCACAAACACACACCACAGACATTACAACACACAACAGGCCCCAAAAAGAAATCATCTGCTGAAATGTTGTCAAGTAGCAAAGGTCTCTGCTCGTGAGTTTGTGCCTGGTTGTTCATTTATAGTGTGTGAGGCTGACAGATGTGCTCCTGCTGTGCCCTCTGCCCAGTTTGTCATGATCTCTGTTTCTGCAAGTGACACTAAATAAAATGTGATTAAATGTTCCTACAGTTCCTAAAACTAGACAAAGGAAACATACAAGGAGACAAAAAATACAGAATCATTGATTTATTTATCATGGAAAATGCTACAAACTTGTGTGTGTGGCCAAATTATATGAACATATGTAGGAAATATAATTAACCTGAAGGAGAGCTGGAGTTAAGTGTTTGATTTTCACAGCAGGTTTGTAGAAATGTGTTATGGTTCCAAAGCTATTAGAGGAGTGGCTGATGCTCGTCATGCTAAAAAGCTTTGCAAAATGATTTGGGGAGAGTTTAGAGTTTCAAAGTTATCCTTCAGATTAGTTTCATCTCACTCTGGTGAAACAAAAGCAGGGGAGGGATAGATGTAACAGCCACACCCCTGGCAGCTCCTCCTGTCCTCAGTAAGTGAGTCGTTGTGCCAACCTGGTGGACGTGTGAATTGGGCCTGATTTTCCTGTGGATGGATGAAAGGGCAGCATGGTGGGTTGAAGTTAAGACCTCCACCTCTGTTGAGAGAGGGGCTGATTATTTTTACATGCAAAGCTTCCCTTGTTCCACTCTCAAACCTATTTTATTGTTTTGTCTATATAGATTTAGATTTTGACCCAAAGTGACTGTGTTTTATCCTTAAGTTGGAAAATTGCACCTAAATTTCGTTGTACATCTCATTGCTACGAAGACAGTAAATATTCTGATCTGTTCTAATTTTACTGCATCTTTGTCCACACCTCCACCAGCTTGACTACACAGGAAGAGCTGCCAGGTTTGTCTATATGTGGTGCAACCAGGCTGCTAACTGGGTAACAGAAAGTTCATGTAAACACACTGATTGCTGCCCAGTTTACTCAAGGCCAGATGCAGACCCAATGCTCAGTGTTCTGTAGGAATAAAACCAAAGTCGAATTTGTTGAGAATCAGAATCATTATGTTCAGAGAAAATCAAACAGAGTATCATTAACGACCAGTAAAACATGGTCGTGGCAGTAACATGATTTCTAACTGCTTTGCTTCCTCTGGACCAATATGACCTGCCATCATAAATATAGCTGTATAATTAATTCAAGCAGGAAATAAAAGTAGAAAGCACAAAGGAAATCCTGCTACTAGATAACCCTAAACACTGACATTTTCTACCAAAGAATGTTTAAGCCCGATTAAACAGACGAGTGTCTGCTCTGCACTTTCGCTATGGGTTGAATTTAAGGGATGTTTTAAGCTTCCTTAAGACGGAGAATAATGTAGACATGTTTGTGGTATAAACTAGGATCAGGACTAGAGTACTGGGCTGGTCATGGCATTCAACCAATGGGACGGGTCAAGGTTGGACAGCCTAAGCAGAAAAAACACAGACAGCCACAAAACCCCAACTCTTTACTTGTGTGAGAGAAGGATTTAAATATAATATACAGACATTTTTGTTAGTGAATAGTAAGTGTGTAGGATGACTCAGCAGACGGGAAATGAAGAAAATCTCATAACAATAGTCCTCACCCAACTAATTTTACTCTGTGTATTGAGGATTGTTTATGTGACAAATCCTACATAAAACAATAGATGACGATTTCCTCTTCCTAAGATACAAACACTTAAAGAATTTGTTTATATCCTTCTGTATTTTATGAATCACTCATCTTTATCTTTTTTTACTTCATAGTAATGTGGAACCTCAGAGACTACTTCCTAAAAAGAAAATTGTCCCACAGCCCTCTGACACTTGTAAAGGCTGCAGGTAACAGACAACATAGTCACGGGTTATTTAAGATGCATTGTTTATGCTTATCTAATATCTAAATGTCTTTTTTGATGTTTGTCACAGGGAGGTCATCAACAAAGTAATAGAGCAATACTCTCAAACCTGGAAGAGGCAGGAGGACAGTTATCAGAAATTCAGGTAAAAAAAAAGGACAGCATCCTCTCATGTCCTTCTGTACTGACACGAGAAAAAATTCCAATGAGTATGAGAGAGTTCAACACTAGGCAAGGCAGCTTTATTTGTATAGCACAGTTCATACAAAGAGGCGATCCAGTGCTGTCCAATAAAAAACAGTGAAAACATACAGAAGAAGAAAACAGAAGAATCAAATTGAAAAAACACAAATAAATTAGTTTAAAAAAGAAAAGACAAAGTTAAAAGACAGAGCAGTTACAGTGCAAAAGGTGCAGCATGAGAATCACTCAAAGGCAGATAAATACATCAAAGCTATCAATTTTGATTTGAAAGTTGCTAGAGTTGGGGCAGATTTGAGATCAGAAGGAAGCTGATTCCATCTGTGTCCAGCATAGTAGCTAAAAGCAGCTTCACCATGTTTTGTTGTACCAGCTGACTGCTTCCCGAGGATCTCAGAACTCTATCCGGTGTATATAATGCAGGAAGATCCGACAGGTATTTTGGCCCCATGCCAGTGATTGATTTATAAACTACCAGCAGTATTTTGAAATTGATTCTGTGGTTTACTGGTAGCCAGTGTAGAGATTTGAGAACAGGGGTGAGGTGCTCGGTTCTCCTGGTTCTTGTTAAGACTCCAGCAGCATTTTGAATATGCTTGAAGGCATGAATGAGTATCTCTAAATCTTGCCAAGACATGAGACCTCTGAGTCTTGCTATTTGATAAAGATAATGATAAGACGCTGATCTGATTTTAGCCTTAATACGAAGTAATCAATTATGACACCAAGATTTTTAACCTGAGTTTTTGTTTCTTTAACTCTGGAGCCATTTTGAGCAAAAACTTCCAAACATTTCAATAACTTCATTCTTGTCTTTGTTTAACTGATGAATGTTTGACTGCATCCAGTTATTAACTTGCTCTAAACACTGAAAGAGTGAGACTAGGGAACCATAGTCACAAGGTGATAGAGCAGGGTAGATCTAGAGTCTAGAGTGTCCTCTGTGTAACTATAATGAGCAATGTTGTTTTTGTGTATGATCTGACCCAGAGGGAGCATGCCTTCAAGATATAATCTGAACCAACTGTTGACTGTAATAATAATATTAATAATCCCACCAATATTATGAGCCTGTCAAGATGAATATTGTGGTCTACTGTATCAAAAGCTGCACTGAGAACCAATGTTTATTGGAAACTGTATTGACGCAAATATAATTTAATAAGTTAATTAGTGCAGTTTCAGTGCTGTGGTGTTGTCTAAAGCCTGACTGAAAACCATCCAGAAGGTTGTTTGTATCCAAAAAGTTAGTCAGCTGAATCATTATTCAGCCTTGAGCAAGTTAATAACTGGATGCAGTCAAATCATTGAATCATTATTCAGCTGACTAAGCTGAAGTAAAGGATTCAGTTAAAACAACAGTTTTCAATGATTTGAGCAGTCAATAATTTTCAGTACATCAGCTTGCAAGCAACTAAAAACAATTTTTAAAAAGTTGGATGTTTGGGTGTCCAGACACCAAGTAGATGAGTTTAAGGTCTTAATTATGTCTAAGCTATGGTATCAATGACTTCAAGAGTTCTACAGCTGAAATTATTTAAAAGTGAATCAACACAGTGAGTTGTTGCAGTCGATATTTACGCATAATTTATTTGGTATTTGTTCTTCCTCAGATCTCAGCTGAATAGCAATTGCCATGGTTTTGAGAAGGCCATCATTACCCAGGCCAACACTCCACTGGGGTCAAAGCTTGTATACGACGGGGACAAAAGGAAACGCCTCAGAGTGACCCCGGAGATTTTTAGCACCTTTGCCAAGGTATGTTGGTCTTATTTCATCATCATTTTATATTCGCTCTTACATTTTCCCTTTGCTGTTACAACTATAAAACGTGGTACTGTATATGTTTAGACTTTATCAGTTAACTGTACATAATACAAAATAAAATGCAGTATGTAAAAGTACACAGAGCAAACATTTGCTTTCTAGATTTGCAGGAAAGAAATATCCCTCTTAACATTTCCATACACAATAATAAAAACACTTATGCACAAAATATTTTCCAATATAAACCAAAACCGATAAAAAATGTAATTAAATATATATCATACAGGAGACACACACAGTGATATTTGAGAAGTGAAACTAAGTTTATAGGATTAACAGAAAATGTGTGTGGTAGAAATATTTGGAGACTCTGTATCAGATTAGATTAGACTCAACTTTATTGTAATCACACATGTACGGGGCAACAAAATGCAGTTTAGGTCTAACCAGAAGTGCAATAAGCAGCAAGTGCAGGATAAAGGTCAAAGTTATGATTTATAAGTTATGAGTATCAATGGGTGATATGTACAAGAAGAAACATTTACAGATGGATGTACAGTAATATGAAAATAATATACAGTTTGTATTACCTATAATCAGGAATTATAGGGAGTGAACATTTTTACAGATTGCTACAGTGATCATAAATATGCAATAGTAATACGCTGAACAAAAATATAAACGCAACACTTTTGTTATTGCTTCATTTTTCATTAGCTGAACTCAAACATCTAAAATGTTACTACATACACAAAAGACCCATGACTCTCAAATGTTGTTCTCAAATCCGTCTACATGTGTGTTAGTGAGCACTTCTCCCACCTCACGGGTGCGGCTTGTCGAGGTGCTGATTAGACAGCAGGAATATTGCACGGGTCTTGGTCCTGCTGTCTAATCAGTACCTCGACATGCCACACCCGTGAGGTGGGATGGATTATCTAGACAAATTTGAGAGCAATATGTGAGAGTCGTGGGCCTTTTGTGTATGTAGTAAAATGAGTTCAGCTCATGGAGCAGATTGTTGACTATTGTCTGTGCACCAAGTGGCCAGATGCTGGACGCCCTCCCTGTAGGCAGTCACAGCATGTGATCTGTCAACTACAAATGTGTGACATACTGCAGGTCACCATGTTTTGGAGGTCTGCAGTCCTGCTAGCCTTTTTTTTTTGTTGTGGCTCAACGCCCGTGTCAGTGTGCTGCACAAGAATCTGTTAATTCTCATTTCTCCACAGTGATTTCTTTTTTGTTATACAGTTTCAGGAAGTGATTCTTACAAGCTCAGAGTTCACAGATAGACAGTATATGATGATTCTTTTGGTTCTGCATTGTTGTAGTGCAGCTCAACCAGCGAATTTGCAGTTGACATACATGTGTGTCTAAATGCCTAATAGTATGAGGCTCCAAGTGGATGATTTTGCAGGATGTAATAAAGTTAGAGAATTTATACTTAAGGTCACAGAGATTGACCTTTGACTTTTAAGCACCAGAATCTAATCAGATCTGACCACAGACGCAGACCCCATCTGAACTTTGTTACACACAGTATGTTTTAACATGGACTGATGTTTTTGTTATCTAATGTATTTCGCCTGCCGCTGATTTCAGGCACACCCTTTCTCCAATAAAACACTGGACACATGTGCTGTCGTTGGGAATGGAGGGATACTGACCAACAGCAGCTGTGGAAGCATAATTGATTCAGCTCAGTTTGTTATCAGGTACGAAAGGTGTACAGTATTAACCGATAGAATGAAAAGCATCTCTTGATATTCCATTAAACATCTGTATCGTCTTTGTTGTTTGTTCAGGTGCAACCTACCTCCTTTGGAGAATGGGTATGAGGAACACGTGGGCATCAAGACCGACCTTGTGACAGCAAACCCAAGCATCCTCATAGAGAAGTGAGAGCAGAGAGAAGATGAATACCATTGTCACATCAACATGTCCTTGTCTTTTTGTTTTACATCTGTTGTTTGTTCTTAGGTATGGGGGTCTAATGGGGCGTCGACGTCCATTTGTGGAAAGTCTGCACAGATACAGCAACTCCCTGCTGCTCCTTCCTGCCTTTTCCTATGGCCATAATACTCCTGTATCTATGCGGGCTTTCTACACCATTGAGGACTTTAAAAGCCCAACCCGGCCTGTGTTCTTCAACCCTGAGTACCTCCAGAACCTGGCCTTCTTCTGGCGCTCCAGAGGCCTTAGAGCAGTGCGACTCAGCACCGGCATAATCATGGCTAGCTTAGCACTAGAACTCTGTAATAATGTGCACCTATATGGATTCTGGCCATTCAGTAATCACCCCCATGACCTCCATGTCCTCACCAACCACTATTACGATGACAGAAAAACTAAAACAAAATTCCACGCCATGCCTGCTGAGTTTGAGCTCTTGTTAAAGCTGCACAGTCAGGGGGTGCTCAAGCTTCACCTTGGAGAGTGTCAGCCAGGTGAAAAGTAACCCTCAGACCGCTGGAAACATGGGAGCAAAGTGCCTTACCTGTAGCCTCAGGATGAAGAGAGACACCGGTGGAGCATTTCACTTGTTTTAAAATGACCGAACAGTCATATTTTGCCTGATGACTCACACATAGTGTGTCTAGGTGGAGCTGGATGCTTGGACTATAAGCAGCCAAGACATTTGCACTAAAATCAAATTGGATCAATCACAAACATTCTCTAAAACATTATTATAGTGTGTGTACAACTACTACTATTTATTACCAAAAATGGTCTAGCAATAGTCTGGAGGTCATTATTTTGATGTAAATGGGAAGCCGTTGTGAGGCATTAGAAACGGTCTACTTTGTGGCGCCTTATGATAATCAGTTACTAATAACTATCTATCATGGCAACTTTTAAATCAAAATCTGAATGTATTTTTAAGAAAATCAAATACCTCCTTTACATTAAGATTGTGTAAAAAAGACACCAGCGCACTGAATGTAGACTTTTGACACTGTCAAATATGATACAGAGAGGCTTTAACCAGACAGGTAAAAGCTTGGTGTTGGTTCACTGTGATGATTTCTGTATTTACACCCTACAACTGACACTGTTTTATGTATAACCTATAACTTCTGTGGGCCGCACTTTTCAGAGTAGCTCTAAATATAGAGATCTAGATTCAAAAAGAGGCGATGTGGAAAGAATTACTAGACAACTAGTATTCATTTTGTGCATGTTCAGAAATGTTTCTATAGCGTGCATATACTAGTACTGTCACAGGCTGAAAATCTTGAAAACAAGTCATTTTTTAACTTGATGGAAAGGCAAAGGTTACACAGTTTATGTTAACTTTGCTAATTTTATGACTCCAAAACAACATAAGAAAGATGAAGATGAAAGATTGTGAATTATGCACCTCTGGGTGAAAAACTTCAGTGACAGAGTTTTGCCACGCTGTCTTTAAAAACTTGATTTTGATGGGTCTTAGGCAACTAGAAATCTCTTAAAGTCTTATCAGTGTTTTTGTAATGTAGAAAAATAATGCACAGGCTAGAATTGACCAAACCTGACTGATTATGAATCACATAAATTTGTGTGATGTTTTTTGAGATGATGAGGAAAATAAAAAGTAAAGTAAAATTAAAAAGTCCATATTTTTCCACAGCGAATACATCTCTGATATCAGTAACTAACTGCAACTTTAATTTTATTTTTCCTACATGCCCAGTTGAATCCCATAGTTCCCATGTGGACCAGGCATGCAAACATTTAGAAACCTTTCACAGGCTTGGAGAGTAAACTGACCAAGAAAGCCTCGGCAAACAGTGGGCCATTTTGGTTCTATTCCTGTTCCCAAGTTCACATCAAGCACTTGTGTTCAGCATCTCTAAAATGACATCCACACAGGGTTGGGGCACCTGGCCAGTTAGACCAGTAATGGACTAAAATGGTTGGTTCTTTTCAGAGAAAATTGCCAGCTGCCACACTTCAGTGACCTCGTTCATCTGGCTGCAGCAGTGTGCTTGTTCCCAACAGCCAGTCTCTCCAGGGAGTTTTCTTTTTTCACAGAAACATTCTTTCTTTGCTTAACTTTATTTTTGTTGTCTATTCTCCAGGCAGATGAGAAAGTGGAAAACTGAGTGAAAAAGGTTACTGGCATGCATGGCAAGGCCAATCAATTATTTTTTACTGTGAGCCAAAAGTTGTGAAATTCATTGTTTAAGTCCTGGTATTTCCATCCAAGCATTCAAGAGTCCATATTATGCAGATGTTGGTCATTTTTGTGTACATATATAAATATTCACATACAGTATATGGCACATGGAAGACACATGCTTGTAATAATTTCCGGCACAAACAGTCCACCATCCTCTTTCCATGCTGCAGCAGACTTATTCTGCAAACAGCGTAATGGTATCCGCAGAGTGCAACTCACAGACCGTGCTCACCTATTCATTCTTATGTTGATCCCCATTCTCTCGGGATTTGAAGAAATGATGAGAATTTCTAACCTGTTGCTGGTGCCAATAATATCTGCAAAACCCAGGAAGGTTATCTTTGACCAACTAGGCTATGATGAGTGACACCAGGAACCCATGGCACAGCTTGATCAATGTCGGCAGAAGTAAGTGGCGTTCAGGCAACGCTGAGTCCAACTGCCACTGAACAGCATGCATTGGGAATAATAATGACCTGGAAGGCTTAAAACCTTCCCAGACACTTTTTAAGTCTACTTTGTAAAAGTGTTTTTTTCATTAGGTGTTCTTCAGTAACGTAAAGCTTCAAAGACTCAGATCTTCTCTCATCACAAGCGGAAGTTTAACTGTCACAAAATGAACTGCCAAAATGACATGAGCAGAAGTGACTTCTCACTGGTCCTCTCTCTTGTTCCTGCCAGTGACACTGCATCAGCTTGTGCGACTGTAATTTTCCTGTCAGGACTACAGCTGCCCCCCGTTCTCCATCAATCAAAAATCTAAGCCCCATCTCATACTGACATTAAGAACAGGACAATACTCACTGTTTCAGGAGTGGGAAGCCTTTCATTTCCTGGTTTGTATTTGTTCTGCTGTCAAGTCAAAACAAAAGATGCAGAGACTTAATTCAATATGCATTAATGTTTTATTTTTTGTAGGAAAATAGGCCTTTTCACATGCAAATCAAATGTATTCATCAAGAATATGAAAAAAAATCTTGGCAAGGGGATACCAGAATGGCACTCAAAGAGATGTACATTTTACAAAAGGCATATAAAAACACACAAATGCATGTATGAATCAGAATTTGTACTGATAATAGTTTTATTGTCACATCCCACACGGTTGACTATAAGAAACATGTAAGGAAACAACACAGGCTGTCTACAGTCTTTCCTCTGAAAACAGACATTGTTTTACACAGACAGGCAGATGCTGACCCACAAAAAAATAGACCCACAAAAGAGGCTTAATTCTCTGACTGCGTTAATATACAGCGCAGAGAATAATCACAAATGTTGCTTCCACTATTTCTGTTGTACCTGTAAACAGTGTCACACCTGCAGAATAGATTTCTCTTTCACATTTTTCGTATAGCTGCCAGGAAATAGAATAATTTTCAGTTCCAAAGTATCTCTCTACCATTAACTTTTAGAGTCCTTTTAGAATGCATATTGTTGCTGATGTCAAGTGTTTATTAGATATTATTTATTTTATTATTTTACTCAGTCATGCATTGTTTCCTGAAAACATTTTCATGTTTTTTTAAGACCGCAAAATGCAGAAGACAACAGGCTCCAAACATTAAATGTGTTTATAAAAAAAAGTCATTTCTGCCCAGTGAGCACATGAAACTAATGCACAGTATCACTGGGTCATTTTTTTTATCTGGATAGCTGCATACATTTCTTCCTATTCTTCCAAATTCCCCCATTAAAAGAGTCTAAGCCACCAAAACTAGAATATATTTCAAGATGTTAGGCAAACGTAAAACACCCCTTGCTCATACTCTAGTACTAACTCCTTTGTCCCACTCCAATGGCTCCATCAGGTTGTGAAAAACCTCATTCATACAGCAGTCTGTTTTCCTTCAAAGAGCAGTGAATACTGTAGCTGTGAAACTTTACTTGCTAGGTAGAATTTAATAAGAGCTGATTTGCCTCCAGGGGAGACACACTGGCTCTGACTGAACAAAATTCACTAAAACACCTGTGGCTTGTTTAAATCAGCAGCATCAGTGGAGCCAGTGTCAATCAATGCTCTGGGCAGCGGATGATAATTTATGTTTGCCACTAGGCTTGCTGAAAGTCAGAAGCCATATCATAATACATATCCTCAGAACATCACATAGGTGACACTTTGTCCTTTTTCAAACTGATTCCATCAGCCAGATGTCTCCACACACAACTGATCGACCACAACTGTTGTGGTAGATCACAGACCAATGTTTAAAAAGGAGTAACTGTTTATTAAAGTACAGCCCAGAGGGTCCCACAGACTTTAAATACTGACACTGTAACATACAAGGAAAAGTCTGGCTTTTTTATACACATAATTAAGCCACTGCTGCTGGCATTTTATAAAAATATATTGTATCATATTTAATATTTTTTACAATTGGAAGGCAATTTGAAACACAACAACCATAAATATGCATACAACTAGTTATTTTTAAAAGAGTGTGTTTTCTCTTTCTTTGTTCTACAAAAATGTTTTCAATGTTTTCATACAAAACACTGGCTTGAAATAAAAAAATGACTCCATTTTGGAGTTTTGTTTTAAATCCCATTCCAAAAAGCAATACACGTACAGTATACAAAAAGCAAGTGGCTTTTATAAAAGAGTTGGTCTCATGTAGGCATATTTCCATAATTGGAGTAGCATGGCCAAAGTATTCCAAAGCTACAACCAACTAGGCTCTGCAGCAGCCCAGCATTAAAATCTTGGCACAGACACTTGCATCACACAAACAGTGTTTGGTCTCACTGTATTATCGTAATGGCTTTGAACCTTTCCCATTAAAAGATGGTGGTGTTGCAGCATTGTGCATCTAACACCAAACTTGTAGTGCTGTCAAGACCTGCAACTAACACAGGGCTGGTCAAAGGAAAGGGACACTACAGCTGGATGCAGTTGGCACTGGCAACTAGTTTCTACTCTAGAATCAAGGATGCCGCCTTACAAGAAACCACCAGGGGGCAGTCAACCACAAGGCAGATGAATCAAGTGCTGAGCAGCCTTATTGTAGCTGTGAAAAGTCAGAAAGAAACGGAGAAGTTGAACAGTAAGGTATAAAAACTGGATTCCCAATGCACCTTGTTGAAAAGAACCTTTCTCTTAGGATATCTGTGACGTAGACCAGATAAAAAGCTATCTGCTGTACTCACTTGTTTCTGAGTAGCAGCTGGTTCAGCACTGTTTTTCAAAACACACACAAACATGTGGTTGAATGCAAAGTCACAGCGACATAAGTATGTGATCGAGGCTGGAGAGAAATAGAAATCCGACAGAGTGTGACTGACAGGACACAGCCTTCAGGAAGGTTATGCTCTCACTGCATTATGGAGTCACTACTATGGGCAGTGCCACTGTCTCAGTTTATCACATTTACATTGTAATGGTCTCCCTTACATCATAGGAGTAACATTAGTAAGTCATTTCTTTTGCTTGCCAGGGCATAGTGATAACACAGCATCCCTCTGCTTTTGTATTGTGATGATGCTTCATTTTGATGTCTTTGTATTTGAATGTCCAAACAATTAGGATGGTGATGTATTAATGGAGCCAGTCTTAGCAGAGGAGCGGACAGAAAATAAGCTAAGCCAAATCTGGGATCAATCTAATTTGCAACAGAACTCATTATCATTCAGTAATTTTCCAAAGCTGAAATCCCTAGGAAAGGATGAATGGGAAGAAAATAGAGGTCAAAAATCTGCTCTAGGAGGAGAAAGAGACATGTAAACAACTGTATCCTACTACAGTTTGTGTTGGTGTGACATTTCAAGTTAGACAGTGATAGCCCAGACAAAACAAATTGTCAGCTGCAACATCACGTTTTGTTTTTTTAAAAAAACCTTGTTACAGAAACACATCTTTATCTCCAGCTTGCAGGATTCTTTAAGGCACAATAGCGTAGAAATATCCAATAGAATTAACAACTTGTCATCCTTGGTCTAGTATAGACATGGTTTCAAAACGTGTCACTGATTTTGGACTTAAATCCATACAGATGGCTTTCCTTCTCCTGATTTGCTGCTGCTGCTGTTGCTGCTGCTGCCTCCGCCACTGCTGCCTGTTTTCCCATGCTTGAATCTATGCTTGCGCTCTTTCTGAGGCTGGGGTTGTGGTTGAGGTTGCGGTTGCGCTTGGATGATGTTACTTTGTGGCTTATCGTCCTGGTTGTCCCCGAGCTGCTCCTCTGCCCGGTGCTGTTGACTGTAGGCCTGGATGGCTGCCTCCAATTGCTCGTGAGCTTGCTGGATCATGTCTTTGTTCAGACCAACGCGGGCCTCTCCTCCAGTGGGAAAGTTATCCTCATTGCTACCAAATTGCTGCTGCTCCTCTTGGGCAATGTTCGCCCGGTTCTGCTTGCATGCCATTTTAGCATTGCTAAGGTCTGTGTAGGGCATCTGCTCAGGTTTTACTACTATATTGTAGCCAGGTGGAGCTGATGGGGTGTTCCATGAGAAAGGGTAACCCACATAATCAGCAGCCCCATCGCCACCCGCTCCTCCTTCAGACCCTGCCTCGGGCCCCGCCCCACCCACTGAGCCCTCCACTCCCCCATTGGTGCCCAGCAAGCCCAATTGGTACTCGTCCTCCTGCGGTGGGCAGCGGCGCCGGCGAAGAATGTCACAGATGGAACCAATCCCCAAATGGAGCATTTCCCAAACATTGAGCGTGAGGCAGAGGACAGTGACACCATACATGATGCGCAGGAAGATAGTCTTTTCAGTGGGGCGTGACACAAAACAGTCAACACTGTGAGGACAGGGTTTCCCCGAGCATACAAACACTGGAGTGACACGGAACCCATACAGCAGGTACTGGCCTGCAAGGAATCCTGCTTCTAGCACCGTACGAGTCAGCAGCTGCAGAACGTAGACCCGCATCAGCCCTTCATCACGTATGCGCGTGCGCCCATCATGCCGAACTTTGGGTCTGGGTGTCGGTTGCAGGGGATCTCTGGGCCTTTTCGGGGGCTCGATCTCTGGCACCTCGTAGATCATGGGATCATCCTCCTGGTCCTCTTCGGTCTCTTCAATGCCCCGGTGCTGTCGCGCTCCAAAGCAGATTTTCCTAGGCTTCCTGTGTGTGTAACCCACTCCTCCTGTTCTGACAGCAGCAGATCCAGCTCCTCCTTTGGCTTCATCTAACCGCGCAATCTTGTTCACAGCATAGCCCATGTACATTAGAGAAGGCATTGCTACCAAGATGATCTGGAAGACCCAGAAGCGTACGTGAGATAGAGGGGCGAAAGCGTCATAGCAGACATTCTCACACCCCGGCTGACCCGAGTTGCAGACAAACTTGCTCTGTTCGTCATAGTAGATGGACTCTCCCCCAACAGCAGTGAGAACAATGCGGAAGACGATGAGCACGGTGAGCCACAGCTTCCCCACGAAGGTGGAGTGGTTGTGGATCTCCTCCAGCAGCCGCGTGAGGAAGCTCCAGCTCATTGTGTCGCTGGACAGTGGGGCAGACAGTGTCCCTCTCTCACCTGTTCACAGACTCTGGAGAAAGTAGAAAGAGAGAAAAGGGGAAGAAATAAACAAAAACAGCACAAGTTCACGACAGATCCTTGTAGAAATGTGATTAAAACTCACACAAGATTTGTGTGAGTTTTTCTAGTAAGACTTAGCAGTGAAAGTTACTGTGATATTTGAAATGGGGTGATAAAATTACTGCCTTAATTATAAAGAGTGTTCCCCTCTGAGCTCAGGCTATCAATAAATACTTAATTTGATCTGTTGCTTCCTGTAGCTTTTATACATACACGCTGAATTCTGAGGCTCAGAGCTCAGTGAGGTTGCTGTCAAGTTTGAGCTTTTTAGCGAATTAGAGGACCAAACATGGGTGGAAAGAGGATCTTGGTATTAAAAAATACCATCAAGCAGCACTGAGGAGACGAAATAATCCAAATAGGGAATTTGCTATCATCAAATACACACACTTTATTTAACAGCCTATCTCTTTTTGAAGAAATAAATCCTCTTAGTGACTCTTCTGTGTGAGGTGCAGTTTTCGGGATTGTATTAACTCGACTGGTTGGTGCTGGTTGGAAGGTAAGCGACACTGTGCAGCACTACACTCCTGAATGTGTGTGCGAGTGCATTAGAGCACAGTTTAGGAAGAGGGGCATGTTGCCTTTGTAGGTTAGGTCTGGGCTCCAGGCAGTCCATCCAAACCAGCAGAATCAGCAGGTGGCCGGGCACAAACCATTGGAGCGGGAAGTCAGACAGCAGACCCACATTAGCTCAAGCAGTGGAGCTGAACCCAAACACTGCTGTCCCTCAGGGTGGCTTTGGGGGATGAGTGTGACACCTCCACAGAACTTTCCCCCTCATGAAGCCGCAGCAGCGCATGGCTTATTGTCAGCTAGACTCAGAGGAAAATCCAACCATGAATGCTAGCTTAGGTTTGGATGTAAAGGGCTTCCAGGGAAAATATCTTTACCAAGCAGGGTGAAAGCTGGGGCTGTAGTGAGAGGGAACATTTAGCTCGGAGAGATGAGAGGGAGCTCCCAGGTCTCTGCTTTTTGTCTCCAGTAAGGACAGAGAGGGTGGGAATGTTTGGAAGAAAGCCTGCAATGAAATGTGTCGAGTATTGATCACTTTGACCATATAAGGTCATGCATGGGATTCAGGATGTAGATGTCAGGAATGCTCAGTTTGTACACATAGGCCTGCTGTGTGTGTGTACAATGGTCCAAACTGTGTGCGATCCTGCGGTGAGACAAATAAGTTAAATCCTCGTGAGAGTTATAACGCATCTATGAACGACATCTATGAGTAAGCAGCACATGGCCAGAGCAGAGACTGCCACAAGCGCACACAGTCATAGCAGTGTCCTTCCATGGTCGGGCTCTGTCAGACTTTTCCTGCATTACGTCATTTCATTTTTTTTACATAACTCTTACTGTGCTGCAGAGTTGTCCTTTAGCTAATAATATCCAGATTCACTCGCTTGCAAAAATTAAACAGCTTGATGTAATATAATGAAGAGGCTACTCTGCTGTTTAATGGTTTTGGGCAACAAATAAACTAGTTTTACATCATCTCACATCAAGCTGCTTCTCCTGTCTAATGTATTTGCCTTTTAACGCTATAATTGCAATCTTTTTGGTTATTTATGGGACCTATTAAATATTTTAATAAATGCTTTTTATGTAGCATGATACACACGTGTTTACCTGCTCTTTAACAACCTATCATGTAAAAGATCTTACTAATGAACTACTAATTGCATTTTGTCTGCTATCTGATTTTGGTCATCCTGCACCTGTACATAGTTATAGTATTTTTAAAATGCTTTTTGTGTCTTAATGGCTGCACTTGCAAAACTATTCTCGATGTCTTGTGTTTAAATCAGTCCACTCTGTGCTGCCCACCTCTCCCTCGCACTCTACACTGCAGTTCAGGTAGTAGTTGTTGTTGTTGAAATTGCAACACTGATTCAAAAACAAAAAAAATAATCAAGCAGGAAAAATAAGTCTGGGTCAGTTAATGCAATTGTTTAGCTTGAGACTCCAAAACATTCCTTGCTCACTCAGAGTAGTGAAATTTCAAAGCATCTTTCAGTTACTGGGCATTTTGTGCACCAGGAAGTGTCACAGTCCCTCCTGACCGGGAGAGACGCTCCAGCCCAGGCACAGAGTTTAATACGCCTGCTACCACAGCAACATATAACCTGGCATTTTGCTTTCTCATCCAATTTATGTCTTCGGGAGCTAGTGGGGGAAGTTAGGGGTAAGAAGCTGACTCTGTGCATTAAGTTACTGGGGTGAGTCAGCCTCCCAAACAGCACCACACAGACACGGTCGGCAACCTTACTGTCGCATACGCAACTGTGTGAATAACATCTACTAATGAGCTTTAAATGGAAAACACACTAAAGCTAAAACATTAGAGGTTATCACACTATGAATCTCCCTGATATATGCGAGTTTGTGACAAAGCACTACGAAAACAGTACAAAGTCAAAGGTTAACAAAGTCACTTCCTAACAGGTAAAAAATCATAATCTCACACCGACTCAAACACTCAGACACTTTTATAGTTGGCATCGCTGGAAGTATTTCGTCATCCTTTCCCCGCTTTTATCCCTTGTGATCCAGAGATTCACTTCCAGATATAGTACACAGACAGACTCACATGCAACATGCAACAGTCTTTGAAAACAGGCAGTGCAGAGAGACAATGTCTCTGGATGCAAGAGCGTGACAATGATGAACTAGGGTTACATGAGCTGCTCCTTATTCACCACACTGACTTATCATGTAGACCCAGTACTCCAGCTGGAGGGGCCAGGTCTTGAGGGGATGCCAGGGGGAATCAGACCACCACAGAAAAAACTACAACATGTGCACGGGAGGACTGCAGGTGGATGGAGTACTTGGGTAACAGAGAGCATCACCAGGGGTATCTATCACTGCAACAGGTCAGAGGTTTCAGTGTTTTACAGTCCACAACAGTTTTGGAATTAAGATCTACATATAAGGTTTCAAGAATGCTTTTCTTTTAGTTTTGTACAACCAGAAAGTTAATTAATTATGTCACATACATTACTGTGTTACATCATTGACATTTTTGATTAGAAATAAGAAATTAATTTGTACCACAACTATGTTTGTAGCAATTTTTAATGATCTTGTTTTTGGATTGAATAAAGGATGAAATATTTTTTATTGTTATTCAAAATAGTATTTTTACTAGTGCTGGGAAGCGATTAAAAAATAATTTTGCAATTATTCGGACTGCTAAAGGCGCAAGTCGCAAAATCTGTCTAAGGCATTTTCTAAACACATTTATTAATTAAAAGAAAAACATGAACATCATGACTCCTTTAAAAGTTTGTCTGAATTGATTTTGCTCTCATTGGATGACACGCTTCTTGATGCCAATCTCATCAATGTCCTGCCCTTCCTGTTACTGTGCCCAGCTCTAATTTGTACAGTAGAAAATTTGTAGAAAAGCTGTGCAATATTTTACTTTATAAAAATGTCAAATGTACAGGGGTCAACAAATGGTTAAATAAAGTTTCATTCAAATGTGCAAAGTAACTAAAAGGAATCACAGAGAACAGGTCTAGTTACTGTATGCTGTATAGAGCCAAATTAAATGTAAGAATCTGTATCAGTTGCCTACATGACAACACAAACTACACTGCACAGCGATAGTATTAAGTTACTTGCTTTTTTAAGTTAATTTTTCCCTTTTCTCTGCTTCTCTGTTAATCTCGTGCAGACAAACAGCAGTACAGGTGCAGTAGCCTCAATCCATCACTCAACTCAGAGATTTTTCCCCTTCTGTATGACTGTTAGTACCGGCTTTATGGGTACAGTCTGCTTCATCATCATAGTAATTATCAGTGAGATCTTTCTTAGACTTTGTAAATGGATTGTAAAAGATCTTAGGGAACAGCCAAGAAGCCGTCAGCGTTTTCCTCAGCCAAAATTGATTCAGCTCTTGATCCTGCTGTTTTGCAGTTGGACTGCTGCCTTTAAGACACTCCTCATTTTGACTTTAAGCTTTTATGTGGTTACAATTAAATCCTATAGTATGCAACTTTTAATAGCTGGTAGTAGTCCTGCTTTCCCCACTGTATCTCATTGAAATATAGTTATTATTGCCGTTAAATATCTTCGTAATAGGACAAAGCATCCACTCACATGAAAACTGGTATATTAAGCCCTTAATGTGTGCGTACTGTGTGTAATATATGTTGCTAAGCTATATAACGTAACACCAAACTGGGATAATAGTATCTGGTTGTTGAAAATGAAAAGCATTCTTTTGTTTACTGGTTTCATCACGGTCATGTGTGCTATTTTTTTTCAGTGCTGCTACAGGCAGGCTGTCAACGTCTCCTGACAAACCTCACACCTGTGAATCCAAACCTTCATAAAGAAGATGAGAACATCTAGTGAATGGAAACAAAAGGTACACTGATGGCTTCAAAAACAAGATTATATTTGTGCAAATCAGTCACTGGTTTATATTTGTATTAACAGAAATTCCTTAATAATTGACTTGAAAACATTTCAGAGGAAAGCAAAAGACAACATGTATTTGTAGAGATGTAATTTTCTCTCTAGGCAAAGCTTAAAAAAAAAAAAGAGAAACCTATGTTCTAATCTGGACAATGTAGCTACAATGTGCTATGTTGTGATGGACTTTTAGGCACAATAATTGTCTATTGTGTACATGCAGTCAATAGTCTTTTTGGAACTCCTGCCTTGACAAATCACAGAATATGTGGAGAACTTTCAACAACAGAAGCCATAATGGAAGGTATATTTGTTAGGGTTGCCGTTTCTCTGACTCTTTGTTCGAGAGTCACTGCCACACCACTCTGTCTCTCTTCCATAAGCAGCATCGTCTGGCTTCACTGATGCCCTTCTGAGCCTGCACCTTGTCCCGTGCAGGCTGCACAAGTCACTAATCTGCTCACACAGTAGCTGGCCAGACATCTGTCCATGATAACCCCCCAGGTTGTCATATGTGGGTTAAATCATGGTTGTTGTGATGATGGGAGACCCAATATAAAACCAGCAAATTTATGTCCTAAACATGTTACTAGATCTTTCTTCAATTCGCGATATGAGACGAGATCAACACTTTTATAGGACCACAGACTATATCGGCCACTGGCAAATGCACAATGTAAAAAGCACAGAGGATTTCTTATATTGGTTTCCCTTCTTCCACTCTAAAAGGGTTGGATAAGCTCTTTTGTTAGGCAGTTACAGATATTTAAATCACTAAAACCCCAGGATAGATAAAAATGAATTTCTTATCATTTTCTGGTTGCCACAACTTTATTCTAAAGTGTCCCTGAAGGGATTAAATACATAAATTTGTATTAAGTAGAGGACATCCACAGAAGGTTATCAGAGATGTTAATCACATCCTTTTCACATGCCGTATGGCGCATGTTTTTATGCAGACTCAAATACAGGCATTAAAATTACTTGCAGACTGATTAACAAACACAGCCACGAAGCCCAAATAAACTATAGAGTGCAGAGGATTGAGTATACAGTGTACCCCAGTTTGTGCCTCTGGTTTGTAAAACAGACAGAAGAATTCAAAAGTTGAAAATCCACCAGGGAAGGATTCAAATTAAAACTGCATTGTTTGGTCAAACCTTCACACCGGCCTACAAGAGACTAATGAGATGAGAAAGAGGCTTTTTCATTTCTTCAAAATGAAAAAGAAAGGTGAGTTCGGAAAGCACACTGCTCTCTGTGTTTGTGGGAAACAAAACAAAAAACTCATTAACGGTGTCCGAAGGGAAAAAACACAATGATAAACTGGTTCCATATGTTACAGGACCAGTCTCTGAGGCAGGAGCAGGCTCTCTGGGTACATCTGTGCCTTTTATTCAGCTTCACATGGAGAAAAACATCTGTAAATGAGCTTTCTGCATTAGCAATATTAAACTCCCAATAAAAGTACAAGCAGAACCGAATCTGTTAAATATCTCTGGTCCTTTGGTCAAGAGGTCTGTGTTTAGCTTCCTGATCATTTATTTCCTATATAATACAGACAACACACAAGCAGCAAAGTAAAGTGATGAAGCAGCATACTCACTACTCCGTCTATCCAAGACGCCAGGTACTGTGTCCTTTGTCTCTCAACCTGCGGACCCTCATCTCTGCCTCGTCTCACTTCCCTCCTTCACATATACTTTAACCTCAGCTGACATCAAACAGTTCTGACCTAAAATCAACAGCAGCATCCCAAAAACAAAAAAACTCAAAACAAAAGACACATCTCAGCGGTCGATCTCTCATGGAGAGCCTCAGTGTGTGTGCCCAACCAAGTGTGAGCACATCCTTCCTGAAAGGGAGAGGGATGAGGGAGGCTGAGCATCTTAACTCTCTCCCTGTGGTACTGACAATGGTCTTCACTTACCCCCTCATCCCCTTCAAACTGGGTCATGGTTGTGGGTGGGGATGGGTGTGTGTTTTTTTTTGTGTGGCAGTGATGAGGAGGTGGTGGGGTTTTAATATCCCTTGGAGGAGGGGGGTCTGGGATGACCAGACAGTGATCCATGGGGTGGAGAAGTACGGGGTTTTTTAGGGTAAACGATACTTGTGCCACTGACTTTCTGAGACATCAAGCCATCAATGACGAGCAATACAGGACATAAAAAAAAACATACGAGTAGCAATTAAATTCTTCTTTGACTTTTATAACCTTGTTATAGATCATCATAAATGAATGAAGCAAGGTACCACGTGTTATCCTATTATAGCTGCAAACACCTAATAAATGGAAACGAATAAACAAGAATTCATGTTAAATTAAGTGAAGAAGTTCTGATATTTTTCAGGAAGATACGTTTTTTCCATCCATCCATTATCTCCCGCCTATCCGAAGCAAGGTCGCAGGAGGTGCTGGAGCCTACCAAGTTTTTTTCCCCTCCATAAAATCATATGTAAGAGTGTAAGGCAGAAATGAGGCACAAACTAAGTTTTGCATCAAGAAGCCACAATGGCACTAACTATTCACAGTTTGTTGCCAGATAAACCAGCCAATGTGATCTTATTGCAGATATAATGGTATAAAATACATATGTTGAGCAGTTAGTAACAGGAAATACTTTACTTGGCAGACGCTTTTATCCAAAGCATCTTACAAGGAGAAGACACCAGCAATTACCATTCAAATTCTCGTAGACGTGGAGATACTACAACCAGGATCCCTGAAAAGGCCTAACTCGTCAAGACAAAGAACATGCTAAGAGATTGTTTAGTGCTAGATAACATACTGAG